>PISX010007619.1:21354-77215 GCA_004024625.1 Mellivora capensis | reverse complement strand
CAGAGGGGGAGACAAACCATGAGAGACTGTGGACTCTGTGAAACAAACTGAGGGTTTTAGAGGGGAAAGGGGTGAGAGGTTGGGTGAGCCTGGTGGTGGGTATTAAGGAGGGTACATATTGTATGGAGGACTGGTATGGTGCCTAAACAATGAATTTTGGAACACTGAAAAAAATTAAATAAAATTAAAAAAAATGAAATTACATTTCTGGGTACTTATCTGAAGGAAAGGAAATCAGTTTGTCATGTTTATTATAGTATTATTTATAATAGCTAAGACATAGTAACAACCTAAAGGTTCATCAATAGATGAACGAATAAAGATTACACATACACACTTGAAATACTGTGGCCATAAAAAAGAATGATATCCTGCTATTTGTGACAACATGGATGGACCTTGAGGGAATTGTGCCAAGTGAAATAATTCAGAAAAACAAATACTGTACAATTAGACTGACATATGGTATCCAAAAAAACCAAAACAGAAAGCAAGTTTAAAGAAAAAGATATTTGGTTACCAGAGGCAGGAGGTAGGGAGTGGGGAAATGGGGCAAATGTGGTCAAAAGGTACAAGGTTCTAGTTACAGGATAAGTAACTGCTAGTGATCACGTTATGATGTCACAACTATAGCTAACATGGCTGTATGGTATATTTGAAAGTTGCTAGGAGTAAATCTGAGAAGTTGTAATCATAAGGAAAAAAACTTCTTTGTAACCATGAAGTGATAGATGTTAGCTAAACTTATTTTAGTAATCATTTCACAAGTACTTATGTCAAGTCATTATGCTGAACCCCTTAACCTTATACATTATGTATGCCAATTCTATCTCAATAAAACTGAAAACAATTTTAAGCATAGGCATGATAAATATTCAAGATACTTATTTTTAGTAAAAAAAAAGAAGCTGCAAATAGTATGCATTGTATGAATTGACTTCACATATTTTATATTACTACATGAATATAAGAAGTATTTTGAGAAATGGCTGTTCAATTTTTAGTGGTTATCTCAGAGGGGCTTGCTAGTGGTGACTGTAGGATCATTGGGTCTTTTAACATGGTAGGCATGTATATGTTTTTTTTTTTTTTAAGGTTTTATTTATTTATTTGACAGAGAAAGATCACAAGTAGGCAGGCAGAGAGAGAGGGGAAGCAGGCTCCCCGCTGAGCAGAGAGCCCAGTGTGGGGCTGGATCCCAGAACCCTGAGACCATGACCTGAGATGAAGGCAGAGGCTTAACCCTCTGAGCCACCCAGGTGCTCTGGCATGTATGTTTATACACACATTTTTCAAGACAGTGTACAAAGGTTATAAACAGAACTATAATTGTTAAAACTATAATTGTTTAAAAAATTGTATAAACAGAACTCTAATTGTAAAAATGATGAAATAAATTATTCTAATATAAGCGTATTTATTACTCAATGCAGGAACAATGCAGAGAACTATTAACCATGAACAGAAAGATATTGTTCTAATTGTCAAATTCTTACTTTCTTCTTAAATTTTTGTCTCTGGGCCTTTATCCTGTTCCTTTTTTCACAAATTCTTCCTTTGAAAGCTTGATTTACATGCTATGGGGGCATATTATAGAAATCTAAGGGGTAGAGAATGGATTTTTACAATGCATCTAAGTATCACAGCAGTCTAAGGAAGTTGTGACTTATGAGTTCCCTTTCATGGTAGTTATTTAAAAATTAACTTATTTGACATGCATGGTCCTTGTATCTACATCAGTGTACCCTATAGCCAACTTTGTCTGTTAGCCAATCCAGGTTCTTGGCTGTGAACCAGCACTGCCAGTCACTGTTCTAGGTGCTTAGAATACATCAGTGGACAAAGAAATATAAACCTCTGCTGTAGTGTAGGAAGATGAACAAGCATCACAAGTAAATTATATATTAGAGGTGATCTGTGCTATAGAATAAAATGTATCAGGAGTCCAAGGTGAGAAGATGCCACTTTATGTATGCATGTATGTATGTATGTTCATTTAGCCAGAATATAGTACATCTTTAGTTTTTGATGTAGTGCTCAATGATTCATTAATTGCATATAACATGCAGTGCTCATCACCACATGTTAAATAGGGCTGTGAGGGCTTCAACTAGTAAGGTGGCTTTTGAGCAGAAATATAAGAGTGTCCCATGAATGGTCTCCCACTAGCTAGGGGAAGAGAGGTTTGGGAAGAGGAATTAGCTGGTGCAAAGTCTCCAATACAGGAGAATGTCTAGAATGTTTACAATAAAAAACATGAAGTTTGGGGATGATGGTCAATTTGTAGCACAAAGATCACGGTCTATGAGACCACCTAGCTTCAAAGCCTTTGCTATACCTTTTGATAACTTCAAGTCTCGTCTTAGTCCCTTCAGGCTGATATAGCAAAATACCACATGATAGAAAACAGAAGGCAAGCTGAAGACAAAAGCAGAAGCTGACACCCCACAATTCCCCCCACCCTCCTGCCCTCAAGAGATATATGTGACATTCCTCATGCACTCTTGGCTGCCTTAAAGCTAAGGAAAGGCAAAACAAATAGTGAACTTACAGAGATCACAATCCTGCAAGACATGAGTCTCCCTCTATTTACAAATGCCTTAGCAATTTACAAGAACAAAGCATTTCTATCAAATGGCCTAGCTTCCAGAAGGGAATGTAAATACAGTTAAAGGTCCTTATAACCTGCAGCCCACTGACAGATACTTGAAGTGGACAAAGTGTAATGTTCCTTCAGGAAGCTCCCAACTATCTTCATGTTAATACCTTACTAGAAGGAAAAACAACCTTGACTTGACAATAGCAAGGTCTCTGATATCCTGGGAGTCTTAACACATGAGATTTCTTTTAGAAACTTCCCTTTTCCTTGCCTCCCCAATCCCATAGTATATATTCCGTCACTCCTCACAAGCCCGGTGTACCAGGTCTTTCTGCTCACAGGTCCTGTCCCCATGCTTTAATAAACTACCATTTTATGTCAAAGATGTCTCAAGAATTCTTTATTGGTCATCGGCTCCAGACCTCACCTATGTTCCAAAACCCCATCACCACATGTACTGGGTTGCTTATAAACAGCAAACAGTTTCTCTTTCCCACTACACTAATGAACACTAATCCCATTGGTGGGGGATCCAACCTCATGACCTAATCTGTTCCCAAAGACCCCTTCTCCTAACACCATCACTTTCAGGGTTAATATTTCAACATATGCATTTTGGGGACACAAACATTTAGACCACAGCAAGTCTTGTTTAGTTAAGTTACTTTACCTCCCTAAGCTTTAGCTTCTTAATCTGGAAAATTGAGAATAGAGGAGGTTTTCAAGTTATGAGCATGGCAGTGGGGCCCATTATCATGTAGGAGAAAATAAACCGATTTTGTTAGAGCACCTAAAACTAGACCTTTAAACCAGTGTGGGAGTCAAGGGGACATAGGTATTCCAGTGGAAGGTAGCATGGGCCAACAATTACTGCAGTATGAGAATATAGGAGTGGTTCAATAAGGAGTGATTGAGAAGCTGACAATATGGTATTCAAAGTCTATATTACTACTTAATTGTTATTCATTTTATATAGTAACAGTTTTTATTTAAGCCAGACTCAAAAAGGCAATTTAATCTGTTCTCTTCCCTTTTCCTCCCCACCTTGAAAAAGTTTTCTGCAGAAGTTCAGTTCCTATATGTCCTTTTTGTAGATGGTTCACACCATTGCTGCCCCTTCTTCTTCTTCTCCCCCTTCTCCCCCTTCTTCCTCTTCTTCTTCCTCTTCTTCTTCCTCTTCTTCTTCCTCTTCTCCTTCTCCTTCTCCTTCTCCTTCTCCTTCTCCTTCTCCTTCTCCTTCTCCTTCTCCTTCTCCTTCTCCTTCTTCTTCTTCTTCTTCTTCTTTACCCAAACAGTTGTCTTTGCAGTTGTTTAGTTGATTAAAGCAAAAACATCATAGTCATGGGTGCCTGGATGGCTCAATGGGTTAAGCCTCTGCCTTCGGCTCAGGTCATGATCTCAGGGTCCTGGGATTAAGCCCCACATCAGGCTCTCTGCTCAGCAGGGAGCCTGCTTCCCCCTCTCTCTCTGCTTGCCTCTCTACCTTGTTGTGACCTCTCTCTCTGTCAAATAAATAAATAAATAAAATATTTTAAAAAAAGATCACACTCATACCTGTCCTTTTAATTCCATTGTTTTGTGAACTACTTCAGAGGAAACTGAACCTCCATTTTCCATTTTAACTCTTCATACTTTTTGGTACAATGAATTCTTTTTTTTTTTTTTGGTGTTCCAAAATTCATTGTTTATGCACCACACCCAGTGCTCCATGCAATATGTGCCCTCATTAATACCCAGCACCAGGTTCACCCAATCCCCGCACCCCCTTCCCTCTAAAACCCTCAGTTTGTTTCTCAGAGTCCACAGTCTCTCATGGTTTGTCTCCCCCTCCGATTTCTCCTAACTCATTTCTCCTCTCTGTCTCCCAATGTCTTCTGTGTTATTCCTTATGCTCCACAAGTAAGTGAAACCATATGATAATTGACTCTCTCTGCTTGACTTATTTCACTCAGCATAATCTCTTCCAGTCCCGTCCATGTTGCTACAAAAGTCTGGTATTCATCCTTTCTGATGGAGGTATGATACTCCATTGTATATATGGACCATATCTTCTTTAACAATTCATCTGTTGAAGGGCATCTTGGTTCTTTCCACAGTTTGGCAACTGTGGCCATTGTTGCTATGAACATTGGAGTACAGATGGCCCTTCTGTTCACTACATCAGGTTACAGGGAATTCTTAAATAGTTGTTGACTGATTGAAACTTAATGGAGATCAAAAGAAAAACAGAATTCTGTTTCTTCCCACTTATATGCACTGGTTTTTAAACTCATGTGCTTTTTTGAGACTTGGGTACTAGGTAATAGGTGACATTGATGTTAATCTCTCTTTTCTAGCTTTGCAAAGTGTATCAGAGACACCATTCTACCTACCACATGCAAGGTCCTGCTGTTATGAAAACACAGGTTTATGTTCTATCCTGTTTGGATGCCTAGAAATGTGTTTGCTTCACTTTTAATGGGGTTAGATAATGTTCCCAGAGTCTCTGCATTCTGTTTATCTATTGAAAAGCTGCATCACAAACATAAGCCTGTTTATAGACATTCTATTTCTTGCTTTTCTGTGATTTTTCATTGTTGTGTAATAATCAATATATCACCAAGATTGTATTAGTTTTAACTAATTAGTTTTTTTTTAAAGATTTTTATTTATCTCTTTGAAAGACAGAGATCACAAGTAGTCAGAGAGGCAGGCAGAGAGAGGGAAGCAGGCTCCTCACTGAGCAGAGAGCCCGATGTGGGGCTCGATCCCAGGACTGGGATCATGACCTGAGCCGAAGGCAGAGGCCTTAACCACTGAGCCACCCAGGCGCCCCTTAACTAATTAGTTTTAACTAACCCAGTGGGCAGAATAATAATTCCTTATGAGGTAAAGATTCTTTCAGAGGATTCAGAGAACAGGTAAAAAAAAAATCATAGTCAAGGGTTAAAAAAGGCAGAAATTGTGATGGAAGGGTGAGCATATCAGACAAGATTTATCCCTTCTTTATGCTGCTAACTCAACTGACTACTCCATCTGCCTTCATTTAATGTACTTCCTTAAGACTGTTTTTTGTCAGGTTGATTTAAGAAAGAGAGATGCAAATTGTGGGTATTCATCCTTTCTGATGGTTGCCTAATACCCACTATTTGTATCTATTTGGGTAGAACTGGAGGAGATTATGCTAATGAAGTAAGTCAAGTTTAGAAAGATAATTATCATATGGTTTCACTCATGTGTGGAACCTAGGTAGGACCATAGGGAAGGGAGGGAAATCTGAAGGGGAGAAATCAGAGAGGGAGATGAACCTTGAGAGACTATGGACCCCAGGAAACTAACAGGGTTTCAGAGGGGAGGGCATGGGAGGACGGAGTAACAGGGTGATGGGTATTAAGGAGGGGATGAGTTGTGATGGGCACTGGGTATTATATGCAACTAATGAATCATTGAAACCATCAAAAACTAATGATGTACCACTATACAGTGGCTAACTGAACTTAAAAAAAAAGAGAGATAGAGATACCACATTATCAATGATCCCCAGATGTTTCTGGCTTCAGGTTAATGTTTCATTCATTCATTCTCCAAGTGGTCTTCCTACTTTAGGAGAGGGAAAAGCACAGCACAGTAATAGAGGGCTTTTTCCTGTTTGTACTTTAGAAGTCTCATTGTTTGTATCCTATCAATTCCGAAGAGAAATTATTCTCTTTTGAACCTCATAAACATAAATTCTAAAAATCTCCATCAAATTGCCTAGGGCATTCTACTTTAATTGATCCAAATTGCAGAACATGAAAATAAACTTCCTATGACTTTTCTGTCAATAGGTCCTAGGCTATCCTTGGGGTTGATGAACCAGAAAGTTAGTCTTGGAGTTCTTCTTCCAAGCTGTTTTTAGTTAATTTAAGGAGAAAAAAAGCATTTAAAGGAATAATTTATGTTCACTGGACTTTAGAGCATAAGACCCTAAGTAGCTTTTTTTTTTCATTAATGCACACACACATTGGAAATGACAGCTCTGCACAACTCTATGGAAAGTTACAGAATACTAATTAAACAAAGTCAATAAAACAGATGCTTTTCATGTGCAATAAACAGCAGAGCCATTTGCTCGCTCTCATCTATCCATTTTTCTTCTTAGTAGATTTCTAGATGCAACAATTAGACTGGTTCATGAATACAAATTAAGTGCACCAGCAGATTCCAAGTAATTTTTTAAGTGTTATTTAAAACATATAGCCAACAAAATGGAAGAGTACAAAGAGCAAAAAAGAGTAAGAAGTACTCTTAAAAAGAGTACTTAAAAAAGAGTATGAAGAGTAAAAAAAGAAATATTTTTGGCTTAGACTCAATAGTGATGAACTTGTGAATAAATGTTACCAACTGCATACCCACCCTCATCTCCTTGTTAATATGAATGACTGCTTTGGAGGTCAGCTGTCTTTTTTCCTTCCTTTCCTACGTTCCAGCGTTTCAAAGGATGTGGTAGTTTTTATTTTCAGGGTAAGGTAAAGAAGAAGCAGGAAACTGGAGGATTTGTCACCGTTAGGAAATAATCATAGGTATTTTCACTTGCATTTTACATCTAGCTCTTTAGAAGCGACTGTTCATTTAGTCATTAAATCCATATTTATTAGTCTTCTCAGGCTTCTGTAACAAAATATGCCAGACAGGGAGGCTTAAATAGCAGACACTTATTTCTAACAATTCTGGAGGCTGGGAAATCCAAGGTGCCAGCCCATCTCATTATCGGTGATGACCCTTCTCCTAGCTTACAAAGAGCTGTCTTTTTCTGTATCTTCATATGATGCACAGAGAGACAGCGGAGTTTTGTTGGGGGCATGAGCTCTGGTGTTTTTTTCTTTTAAGGCACCAATTCCATCATAAGGACCTCACCCTTATGAGCGCCTCTAAACCTAAATAACCTCCCAAAGGCCCCATATTGGATGTTAGGGACTTACCATATGAATTTAGGGAGACTGGAGGAGGGGAGGGTGACAACAACATTTAGTCCACAATAACCTGTTTACTGAGCACTCACTAGATGCTGGATACTGGGCTAGGTAGGGCTTAAGTGCTCAGTAATGAACAAGACTCCCTGCTTAAAAGTTCAGGGAGAAATTTAAGAAATGACACAAAGTGTAGGATACATGAAGTATAGGGAGTTATGGAAACATAGGAAAAATAGTACCAACCTACTTTGTGGAGTGTCTATCATCACAATCCTGTTTTAGTCATAAAAGTAAGGTAGCCCCCAAATATTTTTCTCCACTTGTGTCTTGGAACATTTACTTCCTAATTCCATCATAGCAGGTGACTTCTGACACAAGGTATTAAATTACACCCATACTTTTTGCCTTGAATTTTCTTAAACTTTGGGTTTTAAGATTCCCAACAGATAGACATGCATGACATTCTTTCCATGTGGAAATATAGCATTTCCTTAACAGAACTGTCTTTAATCTTTTTCTTTGGTATTTTCAATTTGGGGATAATATGATAATACTTTTTCTAGGACTTCTAGAATTTCACAAGGATCAAATTTTATTTATTTATTTATTTATTTGTCAGAGAGAGAGAGGGAGAGAGAGTGAGCGAGCACAGGCAGACAGAGAGGCAGACAGAGTGGCAGGCAGAGGCAGAGGGAGAAGCAGGCTCCCTGCTGAGCAAGGAGCCTGATGTGGGACTTGATCCCAGGACGCTGAGATCATGACCTGAGCGGAAGGCAGCCGCTTAACCAACTGAGCCACCCAGGCATCCCTCACAAGGATCAAATTTTACACTTCTATCCAAAAGCACCACCCAGCCCTACCTGCCTCTCTGAAAAAAATCATGTGATGGATCTCAGAGAATGAGGCAAGAAAGTGAAGATTGCTTGGGGTTTTTCTTCATCACTCCCAGGAGATAGCTTTTATGAATTCCAATTCCAAGAAGCCCTGAAGGAAAGCAATATCCCTTCACTGTCTTGGGGAGGTGCTTGGGGAATAATCCTATCAGCATGCGTGAGATGCATATACCGCCCCACCCACATTCCCAGTCTCAAAATGACCCCTGATGTGTAATATGGAAATATTTTTAATCTGGGGGATTCAAAATATTTTGCTATAGGTATTATTATTTTTAGATATTTCTGGGGTAAAGTGAAAGTTATCTAAGTTTATCATGCTAGAAAATCAGCAATTTTGAATGGGTGCTGTGATAAATATGAACAGAGCCTGCAATTTTTTTTTTTTTTTTTTTTTTGCTAAAAATAAAAACATTCCTATTGGTTCTTCCTCTCCTTTTCAGGACCCATGGTATTCACTGATCAGACTCTAGATACACTCTGGATTCCCCACTGTCAATGTCCGTTTTTGAATACAACGGATTTTCTTTGACCTAGGGGAAGAAAAACCTATGGCATCTTGAATCATGGCTGTTAGCAAAAGGAATAATGTGAGAGTTGAAGTAATGAACAGAGGTATGGCTTGGTTAAGTGGGTGGACTCTGGACTCAGCCTCTCAATTTAAATCCAAATTCCATAATAATAAAAAATTTAAGTAAATCCCAATTCCACGTTTGCTAGGTATATAACTTAACCCTGTATCTTGGTTTGCTCATCTATAAAATGAAGCAATGATAGCACCTATCCCTTTGTTTTGTTATTCTTCCTTCAGGAGTTTGTGTGAGGATTAAATGTCTGTGCCCCATCCGTCCCTCCCTGTCTTCCTCCCTGCCTCCCTTCCTATTTGTCATGGTTTTCCTGAGGAAGAGAACCAGTAGTAGGTAAATGGAGACAATAAGAGAGAGAGAAATAGAGACAGATGAGAGAGATTTTACAGAAATGGCTCACATGATTATGGAGGTGTAATAGCAATTTTTGGTATTCTGTAATAGATGTTTTGGCATCTTAGTGTTATGGGGCCATGATAATGACCCTAGGTTGTTTTCACCTCCACCATCCCAGTGTTTCTGTAGGGGTGTGAAAAATCTTACTACAAACCATCCATCGACAAGCCCAAACATTTGTGTTTTGCTTCCTGCCCAATAGGGAACGTCTCCGCCTAGTTAACTGCCTACTACTATAGTAATAAAGACAACTTCGTCCAAGTTCCTCTCTGCTTCTCCCTGAGAGTGGCCTCATGTGGCCCTGCATATTGTGCCATGCCTTCCAACCTATGAAGAACTATGAGTAATAAACTCTTCTTTCAAAGGCAAAAAAAAAAAAGGATTAAATGTAATGCATGTAAAACATGTAGAACAGTGACTGTCACATGATAAGTAATAAGGATTAGTTATTATGCAAAGGAGTTCTAGAATCTCTACATTTATCAGGGAATCCAGCTGAGTCTGGTTTATTAGGGAGCCCCTGTCACGCTTTTTATTAATTGGAGAACATTTCAGGCTTTCTCATACTACATTAACTAACCTAAATATTTACCCAGGGCTCTCTCTAAACTAACAGGCTCTGCCCCTAAGCCAGTGTATTAAGCAGGGAATATATCCAGAACTTAAGTTACTTTCCAAAAATAACAAGTCTCTGAACATGCAGTACCCTTTAAAGCAGTATTTAATCTGTGGGAGAATGTGGACTGTCAGTTTGGAACTACAAAAGCCATCAAAGTTTATGTTTTGTATACAAGTGCCTATAAGTGACACTGTATTAACAAATGTGGTACCTCAGATCTCAGGTGAATTTGGGAGAGACATTCATGCACTCATTCAAAGCACAGGGAGGTTGCCTGTTCTGATAGCAGCAACATTTAACAATGGTGAACCTAAGGCTGGGCAGCGAGAAAGGAAGAAAATTTATAATAGAGTATATCGTTTTTAAAAATTAAGGTTATAATGCAAATCATAATAAAAGGTACGTTTGTCATTAAAACAGAAGATTTCATTTTCCCGAGGATGAGGCCTTTACATTTTCAGACATTCATCATCACTTGTAAATACTACCTTAGGTGACTAGAAAGTAGGGGCAGGGAATCCATACAACCCTCTGCTTTCCCTGGAATTATCCACACAGAGTGCAGGTCAGTGAGAGACCAAGTTGTCTTATCCCTGAGGATGAAATCCTGGATGTTCTCAGGAGAATAATAATTGTGAAAAACAAGCTAGCAGCAAGTACGTATCTAGCTCCCTGGGTAATTCCTCAAAGCCTACTGATGAGGCAAGTTTACAGGATCCACTCTCCCGGAGCCAGCATCTGACACCAACACCTCTGGCAAAGAGACACATGGCTGTAACTTACAAGTGTGGGCCAAAAGGGCGGGTTAGAAAAGGCTTGATGTGGTTTATCTCATAAGGGAAACAGAAGAGAGTTATGACCTCACCCTTTGCCTGGAGGCTTTACAGTGCCTTGGCAGATACACACTGGCCTTGGGGTTAAGCTTGTAGAAAGCCCATGTCAACAGAGGGAAACACTGTGACCACCTGTGTACTTTGGCTGTAATTGTGTGTATACAGCAAGTGCGTAAAAAGCCCTGGGAAAAGCACAGGAAAGCAGAAGTCAAGGTAGGTGAGGCTGAATAAGGGCCATGAGTATCACTTAACCACATAGCTCATATGGTTTTGGTGGACCTGCATAGGCTCATTGTAAAGTATTGTGAACCTCAAAGGAGGGAGGCTGCCAAATAGAATGCTCTATGGAGGGATCCCAAGGTCAGAGTTGAGTTGGAGAAATTGTCTGAAGTGAAAAAATGGGGAAATGGGGAAAAGAATCTGAAACACCATTGAAGATGGGTTCCCAGGAGAGTTGAAGACCAAGTTATAAGAGAAACTGAACAAGAGTATTGAACTTGAATCAGAGTAGTCCCAAAGGCACAGGTGATTTCAGACTAATGGATACTGTGAATCAAGAAGGAGCTCCTGCCTCTGGTCTCTTCCATCAAGGGAGTGCTTATATGGCAAGCAGGTGGCTGAGAGGCAGGAACAGAGGTTTAATGGGGGTGTGGAGACAACATCAGTTCAGAAACCAAAATTTCTTATCTCCACACTCGAGAGTACTATTACAACTGGCTTTGGTTAGGCAACAATGTAAAAATAAAGCAACTTAAAAATGGATTAGAAAATTAATTATTACCCTATTACCATTCAATTCAGCTATACCTTGAAGAAGCTGAAAGGAAATCCAACTTTAGGAACATTTTCCATTGATAGGCAAAAACAAACTTGTGCAGCCATGAGTGTTATTGGTTTTATAGTCCTTGGTTTTTGACAGGTACACAGATTATACTGCCTCTGGATTAACCAATAATAGTGTCATTCACTTATAGAATACTGCACAAAGGATTCAGATGTTCTCACATCCATGCCCTTATTTTCTCCTATTAAGTCTGTGAGCTATTATCTAACTTAATAGATGAGGCTTCTTTTATAAATAGGATAACAGAGCTAACTAATAGATAAAGGGCCAGAATCTAGTACCTCATTTCTATTACAACTAAGAAAATGAATTGTTTTGAGTCTTTTTTTTTTTTAAAGATTTTACTTATTTATTTGACAGAGAGAGATCACAAGTATGCAGAGAGGCAGGCAGAGAGAGAGGGGGAAGCAGGCTCCCTGCTGAGCAGAGAGCCCGATGTGGGGCTCGATCCCATGACCCTGAGATCATGACCTGAGCCAAAAGCAGAGGCTTAACCCACTGAGCCACCCAGGTGCCCCTGTTTTCTGAGACTTAAGTTAAAACAAACTCAGCACTATATTTTGGCCAGACATATACTTTTTAGTGGCTTCCCCCACCCCCTTTTTACTATACTTGGAAAAAAAATGTTTGTGTAGATATATGGAAAAAGAACTTAAATGTTTTAATTTCATGCTGAGGGCAGATGGTTTATCAATACCCTCAGCCTGCAGTTACTCAGGCCCATTTCCCAAAGAATTGTAAACTTTTTAGAGTCAAGCAGTCATTTAGAATCTATTACCTTTGAAAGCAATTGGTCAACATTTACCAGGCAAAGTATGCTCATACACCAAGTGGTCATCTGAGGCTTTGGAAGAATTGAAGTGTTCACACAAGTTTAGTTCCAAAGTTTCCTGATTATGGTCCCTGCACTTTTAATGCTATTTTCACTAGTATTGATTTCTTTTCATTATGTTTATTGAGGTACTTAAAATGTGTAGCCAGGGGGCGCCTGGGTGACTCAGTTGTTAGGTGTTTGCCTTTGGCTCAGGTCCTGATCCCGGGGTCCTGGGATCGAGCCCCACATCAGGATCCCTGCTCGGCGGGAGGCCTGCTTTTCCCTCTGCCACTCCCCCTGCCTGTGTTCCCTCTCTCACTGTGTCTCTCTCTGTCAAATAAATAACATTTAAAAAAAAAAAAATGTGTAGCCAGAGCTCAAGGGCCGTAAGCCATCAAGAGGCCCCTAATACTGGGAGAATGTTCATTCTATTCTGTTGGCAAAACAGGTAAGCTTGGGGGCTGCACTGGTTAAAGGCCAGAAGAAAAGGCAATTACCTCACTGCATTTATCACAGTGGCATATCTGAGTGCTGAGAGAATAGTTTGAACCGTATCTCAAGTAATTTAATTTTTAAAAAGTAGATATATGCTTCTAGGCTTAATACCAGACTAAGAGAAGAGAGGGCAGAGATGTTCCTGGAACTACAAGTGGAAAAACTTATTTCAAACTTTTATTATCAGGTGGCAATAGAGATGAACTTTGGGTTTACCTCATCTCAGCTTTCTTCATGGCAATGGCAACAAGATTAAGAAGCTGAGGTTATTGTTTAATTATTTTTAGTTTTCTTATGGTTTTATTATTTTACTTATTTATATTTTTTCAAATTTTTATTGAAATTTCAGTTATATAGTATAATATCGGTTTCGAAAGAATTAAGTGATTTGTCACTTACATATAACATCCAGTGCTCATTACAAATGCTCTCCTTAATGCCCATAACCCATTTAACCTATCCGCCCCCCCTCCTCTCCAGCAACATCAGTTTATTCTCCATAGTTGAGTCTCTCATGGTTTGCTTCTCTCTTTTTCCCCTTCCCCTGTTCATCTGTTTTGTTTCTTAAATTCCACATGAGTTGAAGTCATTCGGTATTTGTCTTTCTCTGACTTATTTTCACTTTGCATAATATCCTCTTACTTCATTCACATTATTGCATATGGCAAGATTTCATTCTTTTTTATGGCTGAGTAATATTCAATTTAGATCCCTAATCTTATGTGGAGATTTTACCAGAGAAATGACAGTTGGAAGCTGGGTATATGTGAAGTCTAATTCCAAACTCTGGAGTGCTCAGTCTTGCTGAGCAATTGGATAAGGCAAGATGTAGATAAATCACTGAGGTTCAATTTGAGAAACACATACTAAAATTCCTTGTCTCCCCTGCCCCCCACAAAATGTGTCTCTGCTTTATTAAGCCTTAGCATCATTTTTTCTTCAGGATTTTTATAGGAAAGCTGGAATTCTTTGTTTGCTTAAGGTACAGCTAGTCTGGAGAATAATAGTTATTTTTGAAGAAATCCACTTATCTGATTGTATCACAGATACCTACTAAAGACCATCTAAAAGACAAAGATATGTCCTGGCAAATTACTCTGTGGAAGTTTTAAAGTCAGCCATCATTTGGGGGTAAGAGCACAACAGATTCTGAAGAAAAAAGTAGGAAACATGAAAACAGGAAATCCATGGGTTCAAGAGGAGAGAGGCTAGGAAACTGTGATAAGTGGGAATAACGTTTGAAATTGATGACAGGGACTTTCATCTTGGGTATCTTAGAAGTGTTCTGTTTGGAGGTGGGGACCTCAAATTGTTTGTCTTGTTGCTGGCTGGAAACACGCAACCGAATTCTGGAGAGACAGACAGGCTACTTGGATGTCACAGGCACATAGATGACAGCTAAAGTCAGGAAAGAAGTGGAAGCCAGTCTGGGAATTTTGATACAGTGAGAAGGCTGAGGGCCAATCATGAGTAGTGGCAGCATTTACAGGGTGAGCTAGAGAACAGGTGTCAAAGACAAAGCATTTCCATGGGTAGGAAGACAACCAGAAAGAGTCTTAGAAAAGACAAAGTGGTAAATAGTGTCAAATGCTGTGGGGGAGCTTAAACAAGACAATGGCTGAGGAGTATTATTTAGACTAGAGAATTAGCAAGACACTGTGTTTCTGCAAGAGAAGTTTCAGTAGAGTTTTGAGGGCAGAATCCACATTCTAGGGGTAGAGGTGTAAATAGTAACTGGGGAAGTAGAGGAGTGGCATACAGTGGTTTACACTGTAAATTCAAAAACAGAATGCCTAAGTTTGAATCCCTGCTTTGGCCATTTAGTAGCTGTGCCCTTGGGCAAGTTATGAACCTCTTTGTACTTCAAGTTTCACATCTGGAAAATGACAGTAAGAAATGACAGTAAAGGTTCTGAGGGTTAAATATGTTATTTTGTATATAAAACACTTAGACTTGTACCTGACTTATAGTATGTGCTGTCTATAAATGTATTAGCAATTTTTCCCATTTTGCCTTAAAGAAGAACATATGAGAAGTAAAGTTGAGAGGTGTGTTAGTTTTCTTTGGCAGCATAAAAGATCCCTTCAAACTTTGAGGCTTAAAACAATAGTGACTTATTATTTCACAGTAGGTTAGGAGGCCAGGCAGAGCTTGACTGAGTTCTCTGTTCCTCACAGTTGTGCAATCAGAGTGCTGGCTGGTCTGCGTTTCTTTCTGGATGCTCTGAGAAAGAATCGATGTCCAAGCTCATTCAGGTTATTGTCAGGATTCAATTACTTGTGGTTATAGAACTGAAGTCTTTCTTTCCTTGCTATCAGAAGGACTGAGGTTCTTCTTTCCTCGCTGTACACTCTTAGAGGCAACACACACTCCTTGCCATGTGCCATTTAAGTCTTCAAAGCCCAACAATAGTGAATTCACAAATTAGATTTCTCTCACTGCATGGTATGTGCTGGACGGCTAGTTTGTGCAAGCACACCCTGAATGTACCTGTTAATTACTATCTGAGAATGTAGAGATCCCTGTCTTCCCTCTAAATTCCCATTAAACAGAATGTGAAGAATATGTTCTGTGTTCAAGGTCAGAGGGTCTTGGGGTGACCAGCCCAGAGTATCTCCCTTGTAACGAAGTGTAGATGGCAGGACTTAGGTCTTATTGAAACACTGTCCATGCAAGGAAGGAGAGGCTACAGATAATCGCTCTGTTAAGTGTCTACACTGTAAAAGTAGGCTCCATGTTTGGTGCTCAGAAACCCCAGCAGCAGATGCTTTGTCCAGTCTTCCACTCCTGGACTACCTGCATATAAGTTCCCCTAATAAACCTGTGGTTCAATCTCTATCTCTATGTCTTTCTTTGACCTTATCAGATTATCACCCACCCTTAGCTTAGTGTCTGCTGAGGAGCGGTAACACAGTTTACTTCTTTTTCCCCCTTCAAGAAAAAGCACCATCCCTTCTAAGAGCTCATCTAATTATGTAAGGCCCACCAAAATTTATCTCCCATCCTTCAAGTCAGGTATACCATCTAACATAAGGGAATCACAGGAATGATATTCCGTTAGATTCCCAAGTCTCTCCCATACTTATAGGGTAGATTATACAAAAGCATGGGTCATTAGGGTTCATCTTAGAGTTCTGCCTGTCATAGCAGAAAGTTAAGTTTTGTGTGGGGTAGATTGGTATGTTTGTAGATAGAGGACAAATAATCCGGTGGAAGAGGAAACATCAAAGAAAATGGGGAAAAAGTGATATTTTGAGAGCAATATTGTGAAAAGAAGTATTTATAAAGGGTATTGGGACAAAGCTAGCTGGGTAACATGGGAAGGAGCAGGAATATCTCTGAGAACATAGGAAAGATGGTTATAACGTATCAGTGTATTATTTGATGGTTAGCAAACAATCTAAAACCTGTGGCATATAAAAATGACCAGTTATTTTTCATGTATCTGCAGGGTCCAGCTGATTTTGGCTGCGCTCTCTCATGCATCTGTGATTCAACTGGTCTATTCACATATCTAAATGTTGCCTCTGCTCCATGGTTCCCTCATTCTCTTTGTGGTGTGAACAGGGAAACCCAGGCAAGTCCTTCTCATGGTTACAGTAGATGCACAAGATTTCTTGAGACCTAGGCACTGGTATACCACCATTTATGCCTTATTCTATGTCTTAAACTAGTCATGTGTCTACTCCAGTCTGAGCACAAGTCCACCACAGAGATATGGGGACAGGGAAGAACTGACATCAATACAATCTACCAGAATGATAAGCACATTTGGAAGCAGAACTATTACGTGGTGTTGAAATTCATACTTAATGGCATCTAAGTTTTTGGTAATGGGAGATGACTATGAAATTTAATTTTTTTCACTTTGGACATGAGGAAATGCCCCAAAAAAATCCGAGAGAAGACAACAGTTTAGCTTGATTAAAGGGAATCTAAAAGGGATTTGTGGTAAACTCAAACCATCATGTAAGGCTACATCAGAAAGCCATTTAATATTAAGGTTAATATTAATATCTTCCCTCTAGATCTACTTTCTACCTCCTCATATCCATACCCACAGGAAACTGTTCTGTCTGGATTATTCTCCATTGGTCACTTAGATTCAGCCAATAGGAAACACTAGGAGTGATCATGGGGGAAGGGAGTGGGGTTCGGGGTTTACTTTCCAGGTTTCTTCCCTGCAGATTGAGTCTTTCTACAAGGTCACAGCTCCTGTAAGTCAGCCCTCTGCATATGTTGCCACTTTGGGTTCTGGTAATTTCTCCTTCCTTTTGCCTTTTCAGGATTAGGGGTAGTAAGGTGTCCCATTTCCACTAGCCTTAAAGTCCTATATTACACTAGAATGGTTTCCTCACATACTGCCCACACAGTATAATTTTTCTCAGCTCTCCTAAGTAGTCCAATTTGAGTGTGTTACCTGTTTCCTGTTGAGATTCTGACTAATCTAGTTAAGGATGTGGGACTTCATTTAGTAAGCAATGAGAAACAAGAAAGTGTTAGGAGAGACCTATAAATTGAACTGTATTGTGGGAAGGTTAATATGAAAGCCACAAATAGAGAACATTATATGAGGCAGCAGACCACACAGGAGACTCACAACTGTCCAGAAGAAAGGGTATGAGGGCCTACATCAGAGGCAGGGCTGTGGGAATGGAAAGGAGGAATGGGTGCAAAAACAGTGGGTGCAGAATGGATCAGTATCACAGTACTTGGTAGCATTTAGATGGTCAGGATGAAAGAGCAGGATATTTGCAAAATTTTTAGCCTTGAGAACTAGGAGATGAGTAATACCATTAAGAAGAACCAGGGATCAAACTAGGGATCACAAAAGGATACAGTGTTCTGGTTTTGACATTTGGAAATTTCCATGTGATGTTCAATGTCCTATATATAATTGGAAATGTTGAACTCAGGAGATAGATCAGGGCTGGGAGTAATTTGGAGGTTGTCCACGGAGATTCAATATTAATCAATTTGAGGTTCAGGGAAAGAAGCACATAGAAAGAAGGGAGAAACAAAATACATGGTCTAAGCTTGGTTTGGAAATACAGTTGCTGAGTCTGGGAGGACAAAGGGAGGAGGGTAGCAGATAAACATTAAACTGAAACAAAAGAGTCTGTGTATTTCAGCCCTTTAGTAAACCTTGAGAAACTAAATTTTTATGGCTTAGGAAGTTTGCTACTTTGTTTTTGTTTTATTTTAAGGGCCAAGCCTCCTAGTGTGGGTTTTGGTTTCTCTCATGAAAACCTTGGGCCAGGGGTGCCACTTATTTTAAAAAAGTGGAAACATTTTCTTATCTTGTTTTTAGACTTTTATAATTTGATCCCTTTGAATTGAACTATTTTTTTATTAAGTTTTGTGTGTGTGTGTGTGTGTGTGTGAAATACTATCACACTTGATGACAAATAAGCTACAGGAACAAGAGGGGTATTAGCAATCCATGTCCATGCAATTCATAATACCTTCTGAATATTGTTGCTATTTATCTTGCTTCTTTGCCTATATCCTTTATGGGACTTCATGCTATTCAATCAACGACATATTCCCATTGAAAAGAAATCTAAGTCAATGGAACTTTATGTTTAAATCTATTGGAGGAATAGTTGTTTGGAGATAAATTCTTTGGAAAGTTCATTTGTGAAGTGAATCAAGCCCTTAATTCATTTATTTTGAATGCTTTCCTATCTGTACCTATCTATAGACACTTTTAGAATTGGCTTTTGTTAAACTGAAGCACACCTGACAACCCTTTTGCTTATTTGACTTTTTCTTTCTGCTACTTTCAGTTGCACATCTCAGGGTGGGGTCTAAGCAGAGAGAAAATTAGAAGGACAAACAAGGAATGAGCTCATTGATACTAAACTGTTTACTTTGTGCTTAAGAAAAATTTTCACTTTGAGAAATAGGAGTTTTCAAAACAGAGAAGAGTAGGAAAACCCTGAGCTCACCTTATACCATGGACACACCAAAGTAACAGCAATATCTATGCAATTAACTCTGAAAATGACCCAAAGACTGTTAGAATAGATCTTCTGAAGCTAAAAGAGAAAAGACCACATAGAAAGGGGTGTGAGGGGTAGAGACACGATTGAGAACCAAACCTCTGACAAGATGTGCCACAAATAGGAGGCACACACAAGCATGGAGAAGCAAGAGAACTAGACCCCATACCAGTCACCCTTGACACTGGGCACTCACCCTGAGAATATGAGTCCCCATAATGTCCGATTTTTAAAAAATCAGTGGTCTTAATTCTGGAGAGCTGGAGGGTAATAGAAAACAGAGTCCCTTGCTTAAGGAGGCAGCATTCTGAGTAACTCACATGAGACACAGCATAGAAGTAGCAGTTTGAAAAGCACCTGTAGTATATGTGAAGGAGATTATTGACTAATCCTAGGACAGGTGAAGCAGGCATGGATTTCCCTGGGAACAAAAGTGATGGCAGGAGCCATTTCTTTTCCTCCTTTCTGGCAGCCTTGAGAGCCAGATGTTTGCAGGACCCAGTATTAACACTATCTTACTAACATCACATACCATCCCTGTTCCCCTATGAACCCTCCCCATTGAACCTACCACCTTTCCAGGCATTCTTCCAAAGCAGCTTTAACCATGCCATACTGGGCAAGCAGCCTCAGCTAGACTGGTGCCATTCCAAGTAACTCCTGCTCAACCAATGGGAGAGATAAAGCCACACACCAGCACCCCTGCAGTTCCTGAAGGCAAACCTGTTAGCTGGCTGTGCAGGGAGCTGGCCTTGCCCTTCAGTGTGCCTGCAGAGAGGCTAATCATGGTTAAACTGATTGCTGCCCTTGTACCTAACCAGCCCATGGGTGATGCTGATAGGCCTCTCAACAGTGCAGGGAGCAAACTCTCCTATAGTAGGTAAAGTGCCTGTAGTAGGTAAAGCAGGTCACTGAAACTAAGGTGAAGGTGACTGCTGCCCAGTCACAATAGGAGGGCACAACAGGAGCACCTGGCTCTGGTGACCAGAGGGTATTCTGCAATCTGGCACTGAAGGACTTGTGTATGAGGCCACTATTTTCAAGACCAAGAGATACAGCTGACCTACCTAATACATAGAAAAAACCACAGAGAGACGAATTGAGGAGACAGAGGTTAAGTCCCAAATGAAAGAACAGGACAAAATTAAGTAAAAGAGCTAAATGAAATGGACATAAGCAATTTGCCTGATAAAGAATTCAAAGTACTGGTCATAAATATTCTTATTGAATTTGAAAAAATAATGAATGAACTCAGTGCAAACCTCGACAAAAAGAAAATATTAAAAAGAACCAGTCAGAGTTGAAAAATTCAGTAACAAAAAATACACTAGAGGAAATCAACACAAGAGTAGAAAAATGTGGAACAGATCAGTAATCTGGAAAAAGCAGGGTAATGGAAGCTGACCAAATTTAACAGCAAAAAGGAAAAAAAAAAAAAACCCAAGAGAGAAAGCACGGTTTATGGGAATTCTGTAACAGCATCAGCATAGTAACATTCACAATATAGGGATCCCAGCAAGAGAAGAGAGAGAAAAAGGAGCAGAAGATTTATAGAGCTGAAAACTTCCCTAATATGGGGAGGGAATAGATATCCAGATCCAGAAAGCACAGAAAACCCCTAACAAGATGAACTCAAGGAGAGCCACATCAAGACAATGATAATTAAAATGGCAAAAAAGTAATGGTAAAGAAAGAGTCTTAAAAGCAGCAAAAAAACCCAAAAACAAAAAACAAAAAAACCCAAGCATTAGAATTGATAAATTCAGTAAAGTTGCAGGGTACAAATAAGCATACAGAAATCTATTGCATTTCTGTGCACTCATAAAAAGTACCATAAAGGGAAATTAAGTTTTTCCATTAACAATTAAACCAAAAAATGATATAATACTTAGAAATAAATTTGACCAAGGAGATGAAAGACCTATACTCACAAAACTGTAAGACACCGATGAAAGACATTCAAGATGATAACTTCAAATGGAAGGATGATACACCATACTCATGTACTGGGAGAATTAATATCATTAAAATGTCCATAGTACCCAAAGCAATCTACAGATTTAATGAAATAGCTATCAAAATACCAATTGCATTTTTCAAATAATTTAACATTTTCAAATTTTAGGTTTTATGGACCCACAAAAGACTTCAAATAGCAAAGCAAACATATGAACAAAAAACAAACTTGCATGTATCATAATCCCAGATTTTAAGATACACTACAAAGCTATCGTAATAAAGATGGTAGGGTACTAACACAAAAATAGATCAATGGAATGGGAGAGTGGGTCCAGAAATAAAGCCATACCTAGATGTTCAATTATTCTATGATGAAGGAGGCAAGAATATACAATGGGGATAGACTATATACTCCATAAATGGCATCGGGAAAATTGGACAGCTACATGCAAAAAGATGAAACTAGACTACTTCCTTACATCATGCACAAAAATAAAATCAAAATGGATTAAAGACCTAAACATGAAACCTGAAATCATATAACTTCTAAAAGAAAATATAGGCAAGTAATCTCTTTTTTTTGTTTTCTTTAGTGTTTTATTTTTTGTTTTTCTTTTTTAACTTATTATTATTTTTTATATAAATTTTTTTAGATTTCTTTTCAGCGTAACAGTATTCATTGTTTTTGCACCACACCCAGTGCTCCATGCAAGTAATCTCTTAAGACACTTCTCTGTGCAAGATATTTATGGTTCTGTCTCCTGAGACAAGGGAAACAAAAGCAAAAGTAAACTATTGGGACTATACCAAGCTAAAAGGCTTTTGCACAAAAAGGAATCCATCAACAAAATAAGTGGCAACCTAGTGAATCAGAGAAGATATTTATAAATGATATAGCCAATAAGGGGTTAATATCCAAAATATATTATGAACTCATAAAACACAACAAAAAACAAATAATCCAATTAAAAAATTTACAGAGACCTGAATAGACATTTTCCAAAGACAGCATATGGATGGCCAACAGAAAAAGTGCTCATCACTAATCATCAGAGAAATGCAAATCAAAACCACAATGAAATATTACCTCACATCAGTCAGAATGATTATTATTAAAAAGACAAGAAATAACAAATGTTGACAAGGACATGGAAAAGAAGGAAACCTCTGCACTGTTGGTGAGAATGTAAATGGGTTTAGCCACTGTGGAAAAACAGTTGTATTTTCCTTGAGTTAAATTAATTAAAAATAGAAATGCCATATGATCCAGTAATTTCCCTACTGGTTGGTTATACCCAAAGAAAACAAACGCTGGTTTGAAAAGATATATGCACGCTTATTGAAGCATTATTTATAATAGCCAAGATACGGAAGTAACCCAAGTGTCCATTGATATATAAATGGATAAAAAAGAGTGTGTGTATATATATATATGTGTGTGTGTGTGTGTGTGTATGTATGTATATATATACATATATATATACATACATATATATATACATACATACACACACACACACATATAAAAGGTATATATATATAAAAGAATATTGCTCAGCCATAAAAAAGAACGAGATCTTACCATTTGTGACAACATGGTTAGACCTAGAGTAAATTATAAGCGGAAATGATAAGTCAGAGAAAGACCAAAAGAATAATACCATATGATCTCACTTAAATGTAGAATCTAAATAATAAAACAAATGAACAAAAACCAGATTTTTAAACAAGATTTTATTTATTTATTTGACAGAGAGAGGGACTGAGCATGAGCAGAGGGAGCGAGACAGAGAAGTAGGCTCCCTACCTGAGATCATGACCTAAGCCACCCAGGTGGCTCCAAAACAGATTCTTAAATATACAGAATTGGTGGTTGCTAAAAGGCAGGTTGGTGAAGGATAGGTAAGACAGATAAAGGGGATTAAAATGTGTAAATGTCCAGTTATAAAGTAAATAGGTTCTAGTTAAAGAAATATAAATTAAAATATAGCATAGGAAATACAGTTGATAATATTGTAATAACACTATATGATGACAGATAGTGACTACACATTGTGGTGAGAATTCAGTAATGCATAAAATTGTCAAATCAACATTTGTACTCCTAAAACTAATATAAAATTATATGACAATTATATTTCAATATACTGAAATAAAATATTTTATTTTAATTTTTTTAAAGATTTTATTTATTTATCTGACAGAGAGAGAACACAAGTAGGCAGAGCAACAGGCAGAGGGAGAGGGAGAAGCAGGCTCTCCACTGAGCAGAGAGCCCGATGTGGGTCTTGGTCCCAGGACCCTGAGATCATGACCTGAGCAAAAGGCAGTCGCTTAACCAACTGAGCCACCCAGGCACCCCTAAAAATTTTAAAATTAAAAATAATTTTTCACTTTGTATTTCAGATAACTAAACACTTTCAATGATTTGGGGATAGTAGGGGGGAACTTTCATTTGTTACATCTCTACAGTAAGTACATAACTTGAATCAGCAAATCCAATATGTGCTTTTTATTTTTATTTATTTTTCAAAAGATTTTATTTATTTGTCAGAGAGGGTGAGAGCGCACAAGTAGGGGGGACCAGCAGGCAGAGGGAGAAGCAGGCTCCCTGCTGAGCTGGGAGCCTGATGCAGGACTCCTATCCCAGGGCCCTAGGATCATGACCTGAGTCAAAGGCAGATGCTTAACCAACTGAGCCTTCCACACATCCCAAGATGTGGGGTTTAATTAATTAATTAATTAATTAATTAAAAAAGTTTAATTCCAGTTCAGAATCCTGGGGCAACTAACGCCAGGTTCCAAGGAGATAAGAGTCACAAAGAACTGTTGCTAATGGTCCTCTCATTTGTGCACCTAGCACAATTGATAAATGTTTGACTAAAGTGCAGTTTTACTTCCATATCTATAATAAAATGGCTTTTGTTTGTGGAGCTATTTCCTTTCTCCAGCATCACTTGCTAACACCAATTCCTATACTGAAGACAAGGTCCTTGGTCAAGGTTTAATCTCTGATTCAGGAACATGAACCCCCTTTTTTGTTTTCTGTGTGTCAGATCTGGCCTCCATTTTAAGAACACCTTCCTCTTATATGGCATGTGGAATTCAACTTAGGGTTGAATCATCTGTTGAAAATCCTAAGCAATTCAAAAGTCAAAACATACTACATGAGGCATTTTGGTTTGGAGTATACATCTATACCACTTGTGAGATGTTATAATGTGTGATGCTAGGTTGAGATTAATTTAGGCTCATGTGACTGGTTGGATCTGGCAAGGCCTACTTTAAATGTGGAGTTAAAAAATGTATTTCCAGATCCAAATATATTTGCAGATAATATATAGCTAACTATGCCAAAACCATTTGCATTTTAAAAATACAATTTAAAAAAAATTTAGTTCTCCAATGAGAGGTTGTTTAGAACAATGAGGAGCAATTTGTTGTATGAGAGCAGTGCACTAAGACTTGTGAAATCTGTTCCATATTAGTTCTGGGATCTTGGCCAGAAGACAATACTTTGAGTCTTCACTTCTTTAATTGTCAACAGGATGAATGATATTTTCCCTAGGTAAGATCAAAATGTGATGATGTGTTTGATAAACTATGAAGTTTTACACCTTATTTACTAGTAATACTTATAGAACATTTATGAAACAGTATGCTAGGATTAATAGGTTTTGTATAAACAAAGATAAATAATACATCTGCCTTCTAAGAATTTGTGATCTTATATGGTCAGTGTACAGGAAAACAGACATGCAAAGAAAAAATACAACTTATTGCAAGTATTTGTGAACAGAATACAGTAGAAATTTTAAGTAGTCAATTTAGTTGGAGGAATCAGGAAAAGATTTCCACAAAAAGTGATCTGAGTAGGTGTTTCCAGACTGAGGGAAATAGGAGAGTGCTGTTGGTAGATATTCTTCCAAGCTGAGGCCGATATAAACAAAAGTGCATAAGGATGAAATAGCGTGGCTCATTAGAAGAACAATAAAACTACGTATGTAGTTTTTGTTTTTCTGCTCTTGACTAATTTGCATCAGATACATTAATAAATATGGTGAGGATATTCAGTCAAATACCAATAAGACCAAGGGAGTGATGAAATATTTATGAGAGTACATAGAATATTTATCAACTTTTATTCCTGTCTTCTCTGGATATATTCTAAACGGCAACCAATAGCGCAAGTGTGAGATTTAGAATGGATTTCATGATATGATACAGAATTTTGGGCAGGGTCTCAAGAATGCTAGGTATAGGGGTGCCTGAGTGGCTCAGTGGATTAAGCCTCTGCCTTCGGCTCAGGTCATGATCTCAGGGTCCTGGGATCGAGCCCCACATCGGGCTCTCTGCTCGGCAGGGAGCCTGCTTCCTCCTCTCTCTCTGCCTGCCTCTCCACCTACTTGTGATCTCTCTCTCTCTTTGTGTCAAATAAACAAATAAAATCTTAAAAAAAAAGAATGCTAGGTATATAAAAGACATCATTTGTTACATTTGCTAGAAGTTTATTTAGAAATAAAGTGAGTTTTCAAGTACTACAACTATATATGTGAGGAAAAACATGAAACTATGAATTAAAAAAATACTCATTACCAAAAATAAATTTAAAGTGTGATGACTATTTTCTCCTCCTTGTGCAGCTGCTCATAGTGTCTCCCACAAAACAGTTCAAATAAAATATCTTTATACTTGGTGTGTGAAAAATGACCTATGGAATCTTGTTCAATTGCATCATATATCTAACAGGTGGCAGACATTTTTACTTAAAAATCCCTTCCTGTGTAGATTATTGCACTTCCCATTCTGATCATGTTTTCCAAGTCTCGGGGGATTCTGTATATTATAACAGAGTCCATTTCTCAAAGAAATAGGGCCATATTGTCTACCATCTGTGTTTCTGATCTCCTTTTCCAGAAAAATACTCATTTTAATTTGTCCCCTAAGATTTAAAAATTCTCCAAGAATTCTCCATCCCTTCCTCATGAGCACATATCCACCCAATTATACTTCCATTCTATTACTGGTAGTTCTCTAGTCACCCTTCTTAGTTCTTTCCCTTTTTTTCCTTTTTTTACTTGTTTGGGTCACTTTGTCATATCCCCAGTTTTCATCTGAGTGGACTTTGGTCACAACTGAGTCACTGAGTTACTTCATTTCTTTAAATATATTGAAAACAAAATTATTGGAAAGATTGAAAGGGAGTGCGTCATTTTCAACTGGTAAGGTCAAGTTTTCTGTTAGGATTTAAAGTCCTTTACATTTTATTTTCTCTTATATTAACCTTTTGGAGATAAAGGTAGGGAGAGGTACATCTCAAAAATGAGAACTTTGTTAAGTGACAATTACAGTTCCTCTAATATTTTTGTGAAGATCAATTTCTGCTATTATTTTCAAATTAATTTTAGAACAGTTTTCCATATCATATATGTGCCATATTATATTATATAATTTATTATATATATTTGCCATATTGTAACTATCTGTCACATTGAACTTTATTTGTAAATCAAAGAAATCCTTTAGATGAACATAAAAATTTTTAATTGAAGAATAAGGCAGACATTTATCCAAGAGAGCTGTCTCATCAAACTCAAAGATCATTTCAATCTCACAAGGGACCAGAATCAGGAACTGGAGGGTGTCAAGAATCAAAGTTATTTTCTCTGTGTGACATGATTATTTTTCTTTGCTTCTGTGCTTTTGTGTCACAATTTTCTTTCCTCCTTTGGACTAGATTTAATTATCTGTGTGCATAACAGAAAATGCCTGCTTTAGCCCTTCATAATATCCCATACCATGAGTACGACAGAAGCTATGTTATTCTGTGAGCCAATTTCAATAATGAAATATTGATGATAGTTTAGAATTTAGATATGGAAAGGAAAATTTCAAAAGTAGGGGCAGAAATGAAAATAAGCAGGGAAAACTTTTTGACAGGAATAAATTTGGAATAAACTATAAATTTATAAAAACTATGATGAGATAGTTTTAAATGCTAATCAGTTTAGGTTTGGTGAGAGTAAAGTTCACTTAGAAGGGTAGTATTATGATTACTTACAGCCCTGCTTATAGTAACATGTGAGCAGAGAGCCTAGCCACTGGCTCTGCCTGTCTTCTGAACAAAACAGGTGAGCTCATCTGTTCAAGAAATTCATGTGTGGTTCTGCCTGATTTGGGTTCCTAAACGAGCCCATTCTGCCATCCTGCCTAGCCAGTGAAGCTAATTCATAGCCCCACTTATTATTGAGTATGTATACCTAGTCTCACCTCACTAAGAAGCCTGGCCAGAGAATCCAGAGAACCACGGAGTCCTTTCTTTAGCCATGCTCAGGCAGGGAACAAAGCCAGCCCTAAAATAGACCCTGATAGCAAGTGTTCCATCTACCCAAGGCTACAACCAGTTGAGCCACTCAGAACCCCAAGCTGAGTTGCCTGATGAAAGTCTCTGCTAAAGTGAACCCAAGAACCTGAGAAAGGATACCACTTACTCAAATATATGATACCAAGGTAGGAAACTATGTACCACAAAAATCAGTTAAACATAACATTACCAAAGGTAACTTATATAGCTCATATAACTGACTCTAAAATAATGAAGATCTATGAACTATCAAAGGATTGAGAAAAAAAAATCTCTTAGAGGAATTTAGTGAACTATAAGAGCACAGAGAAAGTTAAACAAAACTAATAATGCATGAACAAAATGAAACAAAAGTCATTATATAATGATAAAAGGGTCAATCCATCAGGAAGCTAGAATTATATATATGTATACAAAAAAAGTTTAGGGCAAAAAATTGGCAATAAATTAAAAAAAAGATATACAAATGGTCAACAGGTACATTGAAAGGTCCTCAATATCTCTAATTAGGGAAATGCAAATTAAAAAACCATAATGAGAACCACAATGAGATATCACTTCACACCTGTTAGAATAACTCATCAAAAAGACAAGTAGTAATGAATGCTGGTGAGAATGTGGAGAATAGAAAACCCTGTGTACTGTTGGTGGGAAAATAAGCTGATGCAGGCATTATGGAAAATACTATAAAAGTTCCTCAAAAATGTAGAGATAGCACTACATTGTGACCCAGCAATTTCACTTCTGGACATTATTCACAACAGCTAAAATAAGGAACAACCTAACTTGAGAGATGAATGGCTAAAAAGATATCACACACACACACACACACACACACACACACACTTATGGATATACATATATCCATAGAATACTATCCAGCCATTAAACACACACTCACAAAACCACATTCTCTCATTTAGATGGACATTGAGGGATTGTGTTAAGTGAAACAATCTAGAGAGAGAAAGAAATACTGCATGATTTCACTTATGGGTGGAATAAAAGAATAATCTCATAGAAATAGACAATAGATTTGTGGTTTGTCAGAGGCAAGGTATGAGGAATTGGGAAATTGGGTGAAGGTGGTCAAAAGGCATAAAATTCCATTTAGAAGATAAGTTATGGAGATGTAATATACAACATGAAGACTAGATCTTAAAAGTCCTCTTCCCAGGAAAAAAGACTGTGTGACTAGGTGAGGTGATGATGTTAATTTATTGTGGTAATCATTTTGCAATATATACATACACTAATGTTTGTATATGTTTAAGGTATACAATGTAACCTGTCAATTGTATCTAAGTAAAACTAGAAAAAATTAAAAATAAGGCCACTGAATTCCAAGGACAGTGAAACTCAAAAGAGGGAAAAAAAATATAAAAACACAAATACATCAAAACCATAAATAAAATTATTTTACCAGATAAAAGCAAACAAAAAAATTTGGTTGCTCAAATATCTACTAAATTGTTGAAATACAGGGTGCCTGTGTGGCTTAGTCATTAAGCATCTGCCTTTGGCTCAGGTCATGATCCAGGGGTCCTGGGATTGAGTCCCACATCAGGTTCCTCAGGGAGCCTGCTTCTCCCTCTCCCACTCCCCCTGCTTGTGTTCCCTCTCTGGCTGTCTCTGTCAAATAAATAAATAAAATCTTTTAAATAAATAAATAAATAAATAAATAAATAAATAAATTCTTGAAATGCCCTTATAATAAACTATGCAAGGTGGTTCTTGGAAATGCTGAAAGTGTACATGAGATATTTTTCAGAAAGATTATTTTAAACATGATACATCTCTTTTGATATGCTTCAACTTTGAGTCCTAAGTGGGATCATTACTTTAGAATTCAACCATTTACTGACAAGGCAGCAGCCTGGGGTTCAATAGCAACCTGTATAAGTTCAAAATGTTTTAATTATTGGTCAAAGCAACATTCCTTTTGGATGAAAGATTTCATTTCTTTGTAAATTTTGTTTTTTATTCTGAAGTATCAATTCTTGTTACGATGGAAATTATTTTTCATTTTAAATAGTGCCATAAATCTAACTCCTTGTTATCACAGGGTTCAAAATGAGGAAGTAAAATTGATTTGACTTTGGTAAAATTTTGACTTTGACCTCAGCAAACAATACAAATGAAAAAAATAATTTGGTCAAAGGAAGGACAGAAGAAATAAAAGGAGAAAAGAAGAGGTTAACTTTTATACCCATAGTAATATATTCCTGAAAATGAGTTTCCTACTTCAGCTGACTGTCTAAAATTTGGTTGAATTTGATTTGAAATTTTCAGTAAAATTATAGATCCTATCCACCAAGTATATTAGGCATCTTAATTGTTGAAACAGAAATTTGCAAGAAATATGTAATTTATATATTGTTCATTATTTATACATAATAGAAGAAAATGGAAAATACCCATTCTTTAAGAGTTCCTCGGTATATTTATTTTGTATGTGTGGGCTTTGTTTCTCAGTTTTTACAGAATATTCTTTATTGCAAAGTTCTATATTTGTTAAATTATTTGAGTATATTTTAGCATTTTTTTTTGTTACATAGTATAACACAGTTTTAGGTTTGTCAATTAGCAAAATGCCTAGTGTATTATCTAGAATTCATTTAGTTTAAATCACAGCCTTTTAATTCATCCTTTGTAATTAATTTCAGAGGTTTAGTTTATATTTGCAGTTTAAAATTACTCTATATTCTTACATACTTAAGCAGATGAAAATTTTCATGTGTAATTATGCTTAATTAACACATAGAAGTATTGCATTTACTATGAATACCTTTCTAAGTATTTTAAGAATTATGTGAAGATAAATTAGAATGGATCCTCCTCTTAAAGTGTGTACAGTATCTTAAGGAAAATAAGATCTGCATAAAAAAAATTATTACAAAGTAGATATCAAAATGTGCTACAAAATATAGAGTGATAACAGAACAGAATTTCAACTCTCCTGGAAGCATTAAAACATGCCCTTAGAAGATATCGTCTATAGCACATTTTTGTAGGGTAGGTACGATTGTGACTGATGATGAAGCAAGAGCTTTCTGGTTAAGCACAATGAGCAAAGGGGTGGGATTCCATGGGAGAAAAAATGAACAAGTAGTTCAAGCAAACATGGGAAAAAGGTAAGGCTGGAAGTTTGAGTAGATCAATACCATGGTGTGCTAGAGCTGGCCTTTGAGAGCTGTTAAATTATTAAGAATTTGGGACACCTGGGTGGCTCAGTTGGTTGGACGACTGCCTTCGGCTCAGGTCATGATCCCGGAGACCCGGGATCGAGTCCCGCATCAGGCTCCCAGCTCCACGGGGAGTCTGCTTCTCCCTCTGAACTTCTCCTCGCTCATGCTCTCTCACTGCCTCTCTCTCAAATAAATAAATAAAATCTTAAAAAAAAAAGAATTTATTAGATAGCTGACATCATTTTGGTAACGTAAAATTAGCCCTGATAGTAGGAATATTTACACATGGAAATTATTAAATGCTACAAATCAGGGCTAGGACTTCTTTTATTTGGAAATTCTGTTAAACATTAACTGGCATACCACTAGATCCATCTGGGCTTGAATGGCTGATTCTTAGTATAATTCATTTTATAATACTGGGTTTTGATATGTTTTATTGCTTTGAAGAAGACACTTTTGGAAAAGAAAATGGTTAGTTAGGTATAAGGAAGAGGTAAATATAAGAAAGTTTCCTGAAAACAGGAATATTTTATTATGGGAGATAAAAGCATTAAAGTCATCTATCACATTAAATAGTTCCAAGACAGAAGAAAAGATGATTGGTGATGTAGGACTCATTGACATGATTGAAGAATCTAACATATATAAATATGACAAGTTTTAACAAAAAGCAAAGAGCATTAGTTATTACAATAAGTGAACAGTTCATTGTAAAAGCCCACTGGTTTGACAACACATAGTTCACATCACTACTAGTCCTGGAGGAGAGGGAATGAGCTACTGTTAGTGGTTTCATCTTAATAATGACTAAGGGAGGTGCCTGCATGGTGTACTTATTCCCTAATGACTGGGGAAGGTGGAGGGCAGACTTCTGCATGACATATTCCTCTCTCTCCTCACTGATTAGAACTCCATGTACAACAAGGCTCATTACAACACTAGAGCTTAAAGGAATCCCTGGAACAGAGCAATTACTAGCAATTACTAAATTGAACCAGTAATCAAAAATCTCCCCAAAAACAAGAGCCCAGGACCATATGACTTCTAGGGGAATTCCACTAAATATTTAAAAATGGAAGGAAAACTTCTAAACTCATTCCAAGAGGCCAGAATTACCCTGATATCAAAACCGGATAAAGACTCCACTAAAAAAATAAACTACAGGCCAAATCCCTGATGAACATGGATGCAAAAATCATCATAACAGCAGCAAACTTAATCTAATAATACATTAAAAAAAATCATCCACCACAATCAAGTGGGATTTATTCCTGCCTTGCGGGGGCAGGGGGCTCAATATTTACAAAATCAATGTTATATACCACATTGATGAAAGAAAGGTTAAAAACCATCCAATTATTTCAATAGATGTAGAAAAAGCATAAAACATCCATTCATGATGAAAACCCTCAAAAAGATGGGTTTAGAGAGAATATCCCTCAACATAATAAAAGCCATCTATGAAAAACCCACAGCTAATATCATCCTTAATGAGGAACAACAGGTATTTTCCTCTATAGTTAGGAACAAGATAGGGATGTCTACTCTCACCACTGTTATTTAACATAGTACTGGAAGTCCTAGCCTCAGCAGTGGACAACAAAAAGAAATAAAAGGCATCCCAATTATCAAGAAAGAAGTCAAACTTTCACTACTTGTATATGGCATGATTATCATATAAAAAACCCAAAAGACGCACTGAAAAACTGCTAGAACTGATAAACGAACTCAGTTGTAGAATACAAAATCAACATAGGGAAATCTGTTGCATTTCTATATACCAATAATGAAGCAGCAGAAAGAGAAATTGAGGAATTGCTTCCATTTACAGTTGCACCAGAACCAATAAGACACCTAACCAAAGAGGCGACAGACCTGTATACTGAAAATTATGAAACACTGATGAAAGAAATTGAAGAGAACACATGAAATGGAAAGACATTCCACTCTCATGGGTTAGAAGAATACTGTCAAAATATCTGTAATATAAAACAATCTACACATTTAATGCTATCCCCATCAAAGTACTAATAGCATTTTTCATAGTTAGAACAAACAACCCTAAACTGGAACCACAAAAGACATGAAATAGCCAAAGCAATCTTGAAAAAGAAAAACAAAGCTGAAGACATTATGATATTACAAAACTGTAGTGATCAAAACAGTATAGTACTGGCACAAAAATAGACCCATAGGTCAATAGAACACAATAGAAAACCCAGAAATGAACCCACAATTATATGGCTAATTAACCTTTGATTAAGGAGAAACTATCCAATGCAAAAAAGACAGTCTCCTCAACAAGATGGTGTTGGGAAAACAGGACAGCAATATACAGAAGAATGAAACTAGACCACTTTCTTATACCATATGCAAAAATAAATTTAAAATGGATTGAAGATGTAAATGTGAGACCTGAAATCATAAAAATCTTAGAAAAGAGCATAGGCAGTAACCTCTTTGACATTGGCTATAGCAACTTTTTTCTAGATAGATCTCTTGAGGCAGGGGAAGCAAAACCAAAAATAATAAACCTCTGGGAATTCATCAAGATAAAAAGCTCCTACTCAGCAAAGGAAGCAATCAATAAAACCCAAAGACAACCTACAGAATGGGAGAAGGTATTTGCTGTATCTGAGAGTTAGTATATAAAATATATAAAAACTTATAAAACTCAACACTCAAAAAACATAATTCAGTAAAAAAATGGGCAGAAAACATGGAAATTTCTCTAAACATGGCATATAGATGGCCAACAAGACCCATGAAAAGTTGCTTATCCGCACTTATCAGGGAAATGCAGATCAAAACTACAATGGGATATCACTTTACACCTATCAGAATATCTAAAATCAACAATGGAAGTAACAGGTATTGGTGAGGATGTGGAGAAAAAGGAACCCTTTTACACTGTTGGTAGGAATGCCAACTGGCACAGCTACTCTGCAAAACAGTATGGAGATTCCTGAAAAAGTTAAAAATCGAACTACTCTATGATCCAGCAATTGCACTACTAGGTATTTACTTACAGAATACAGAAGTACTAATTCAAAGAGATACAGGCAGCCTGATATTTATAGCAGCATTATCTACAATAGTCAAATTATGGAAACAGCCCAAGTGTCCATGAATAGATAAATGGGCAAAGAAGATGTGCTATGTGTCTACACACACACACACACACACACACACACACACACACACAGGAATATTTTTCAGCCATCGAAAAGTGAAATCTTGCATTTGCAATGACATGGGTGGAGTTAGAAGGTATACTGCTCAGTGAAACAAGTCAGTCAGTGAAAGATATAACATCTGACTTCACTCATATGGAATGTTAGAAATGAAACAAATGAATAGGGGGGAAAAGAGGAAAACCAAGATACAGACTCTTAACAGTAGAGAATAAACTGGTGGTTTCCAGAGGGGAGGTGGATAGTGGATGGGTTAAATAGGTGATGGAGATTAAGGAGTGCACTTCTGATGAGCACTTCGTGTTCTAGGGAAGTGTTGAATCACTATATTGTATACCTGAAACTAATATTACCATGTTAAATAACTGGACATTGAATAAAAACTTAAAAAGAGTCACAGTGGTTGGGGCGCCTGGGTGGCTCAGTGGGTTAAAGCCTCTGCCTTCAGCTCAGGTCATGATCCCAGGGTCGTGGGATCGAGCCCCACATCGGGCTCTCTCCTCAGCAGGGAGCCTACTTCCTCCTCTCTCTCTCTGCCTGCCTCTTTGCCTACTTGTGATCTCTCTCTGTCAAATAAACAAATAAAATCTTAAAAAAAAAAGAATCACAGTGGTTTTCCTCAAGAGTGCTGGGTGCAGCCACTGTGGAAAAGAGCATGGAGATTCCTCAAACAATTAAAAATTAAAAATACAGATAATGTATGATCCAATAATTCCAATATTGGGTATTTAAGCAAAGAAAACAAAAACTAATTCAAAAAGATATATGAACTCTTATGTTTATTCTAGCATTATTTACAATAGCTAAGATATGGAAGCAATCCAAGTGTCTATCCAGAAGCGAATGGGTAAGGAAGTATGTACATGTATATTGAGTACTACTCAGTCATAAAAAAGAATGTGATCTTGCCACTTGCAACATGTATGGACCTGGATGGTATTAAGCTGAGTGATATAAGTCAGATAGAGAAAGACAAATACCATCTAATTTCATTGATATGTGGAATCTAAAAAGCAAGTCAAACACAACAAACAAACAAAAAAAAACAGAAACAGAACCATAAAAATAAGGAATTTATTTTTCCAGAGGGGAGGAGGTAGGAGAATGGGCAAAATTGGAGAAAAAAAGTGGGAAGTATAGACTCCAGTTATAGAATAAATAACAGGGATGAAAGGTACAGCAAAGAGAATATAGTCAATGGTATTGTAACAACATTGTATGGTGTCAGACGGTAGCTATAGTTGTGGTAAACATAACATATAGAATTGTTGAATTCTATGTTGTACACCTGAAACTAATGTAACAGTGTGTGTCAACTATACTTCAATTAAAAAAAAAAGAATTAGGGGCGCCTGGGTGGCTCAGTGGGTTAAAGCCTCTGCCTTCAGCTCAGGTCATGATCCAAGGGTCCTGGGATGGAGCCCCGCATCGGGCTCTCTGCTTCGTGGGGAGCATGCTTTCTCCTCTTTCTCTGCCTGCTTGTGATCTCTGTCTGTCAAATAAGTAAATAAAATCTTAAAAAAAAAAGAATTACTGGTTTACCCATTCCTGGATATACTTTAATGTTTTTAGAAAATTAAAGAAAGATGAATGTATCTTTATGAAAAAGAAAATTGACTTATTCCCAGAAGTTAGTTTAAGGACTGCATATGAGAAAGGCTTTCAAATGTTTTGAGGCATCATATATTTTTATCTTTCTCTTTTAATGCTTAAGGGACAAATGGACAATGTGTTATCACAACTAGTATCCTGAATTAAGGACCAGAGAAGTTAGGGCTCAAGGCTTCTTAACCTTGACTACTTAGCACTTTGGAGCTTTTAAAAAATATAATGGTCAGTCCCCACTCCTAAAGATGCTGATTTGATTGATCTGGTGTAGAGCCTGGTTATCTGCATGTTGTAAAAAGTTCTCCAGGTGATTCTAGTGATTGAGCCAAGTTTGGAAACCACTGTGTTAATTGCTCTAAGAATGGGTTTGTGTCTGACATCTGGGATTTGAACACTGCCCCTGAGCACGAGACAATTCCAACTTCCAATATACCATTCTGTGAGACAATTAAGTAATGACAAGTTACCATAGGAAGTTAGTAGTACAGGCAGTATTATTGACAAGGAAAATTTTTCTAAAAACCTCACCCTACTTGAGAAGTAATGGGATATCCTAAAGATGACATTTCGGACAAAATTACTACAGCAGGAAAGGCATTATAAAGCAAAGGAAGAATGAGAATTACTGATAAGAACTGCCACTAATTCCAGGAAAAGTTAAGGCTAATTTTTTTTAAGTCATAATGAAATAAAATGCTATATGAATAGTAATTGTCAAGTAGAGTAACAGCATGCACAATTTTTAAATACATGATTTTTCTTTGATTTGAAAATCTGTTTTGGATTACATTGGCTTTGGTAAATATCTTCCTATTAAATCTGTATGAAATGACAAAATGGCCTGTTAAAAAAGGAATAAAGAAACAAAATAATTGTTTTCTTGTCCTTGTCTGATGATTTTGACATCTATGTCCATTCTGTTTGGTTTCAATTGATTTTTCTTTATTAGGGGTTATATTTTCTTCTTTACATGCTATAATTTTTAGTTATATTAATATTATAAATTTTATTTCAGTTGCTAGTTATCTTTTGTAGTCATATACATTTTGAGTTTTGTTTTAGGATGAGTTAAGCTACACAGAAAGAGCTTGGTCCTTTTGGGTTTTCCTTTTAAAATTGGTTAACAAAAGTAAGAGCATCATTTAGTCTAGGACTGATTGTTTTCTACTAGGGAGACAGGAATCTTGAGTACTCAAACCAATTTTCCAGGAATTATGATTTTTTTTCCTGTCTGAAGAGAAAAAGTGCTATTATTCCTGGCCCTGAATGAAGATCTCTAAGATTCCTCTAACAAAGCCAATTTCTTCTTTTTTCAATGTACTCCTTATTTATTTGTATTTATAGAAGCTTCTCTATAATATAGTCTAAATATTTTAATCTTAAATTCATAGTCCACTACTGTATGGTTACAATCATTTGAGCTTTATCAATTTTGTTATATCTCAAAGCACTTTGGGTGGATTTTCCCCTTTCTGGAAATTGTTCTTCCTGTTCTCATTTCTGTGTCTTTGTTCTTGCTATTTTGTATAAGAGACAGTGACCACAACAAAATAGTCTATGAATGGTAGATACTTCCTTTTCTCCTAAAGAAACTGTCCCATTGCCTCATCTGTACTTGTTGAAATCACCCTGCATCTCAAGATCCAGTTCTTTGGGAAGTTTCAGTGCTTTCAATTGGAATAAATTTCATCTTTTTCTCCATGAATCTTCTGATATAATTTCAAATTTTATATTGTACTAAAATTGGTTAATGTTTTGACAAATATTTAATTCCTACTATATGTTCTCTACTGTTAAGTTATAGCATATTTTAAGATAGGAACTGGGTATTAATAATTTTTGGATCCCTTGGGATGGATAAAGCAAAATACCCAGGAAAGCAAGCTTTTAATACTTGATTTGGTGGCTACCTGACATTAGCTGGCTACACTTACTCTTATCAGATTCTGACAGGCTTCTCTTACGTTACTCAGGAGCATTATTAATTACATTTAAATGAATAAATCACTGCATCTTCTCACCAGGAAGCATACTTCACTGACTATGTGAAAAGCAGATTAGTCACAAATCAACGACTGCATATTTTGGAACTTCTGCTCTAGTAACTTTTAATCAGTGTTCACATTTGAAATGATTATTTTTTGTCACTATGTCAATGCATTCTGCCATTCCTAGTCATCAGTTACAGAGACCTCTTGTTGCATCCTAATTTATTGCTCTAGAAGACAGTTTATTTTGGATTCTTTAGGGATCTTACCTTCCTTTTCTCCAAAGTTATATAGTCTATATTTTAGGATGATTTATATGCCATTTTTACATAATGGGGTAATAAGCAATCAGAATTTTAATTTTAATTAGCTATGATTAAACGCAGACACAACAAAGTCTAATCAGGCAGAAATCTTGCAATCTGACACAAGAACTTCACAAACATGGACAAAGTACAGACCCTAGAGGAAGATAGGAGTCAACCTGGAGTTAAGCAGGGGAACATGTAACATTACTGCTCTCTGATTTGATTCCTAAGGGCATTTCACAATGAATCATTGAGAAATTTCCCACTCATTATAGTCTTGTGACATTTAGAAGAAAACTAGAAATAGGCTTGTGATTTCTCTATCTAAATATTACCCTCTAATTTTATGGGTTATGGGTTCCCTCATTAATTTTATAAGGAAATCCAAAGTAGGGCTAGTTGACAGGAAAAGACCTGGAAATAAGTCATTGTGTCTGTGTTTTGGGGAGCCATGATGAGGAAAAAAGCTGCAATATGACTGCAAGGACATTTTAGTGCTTTGTAAATAAGTAATTTGTAGTGAAAGAGAGTTCCAACAAAGAAAAAAGTATTTTGATAGTCAAAAACTCAGATTTTAGTGAATCACCAAACTGGACTCACTCACACAGAAATAAAGAACACTAGAAATGGTAATGACAGGGGTAGATATAAAGGTTTTTAAAATTATTTATATCCCTGTAAAAGATAATCAACTGTTTAAATTTACCAAAAGATTATAAGTTTTTTAAAGATTAAAAAAAATTATTTGACAGACAGAGATCACAAGTAGGCAGAGAGGCAGGCAGAGAGAGAAGCAGGCTCCTTGCTGAGCAGAGAGCCCAATGCAGGGCTCCATCCCAGGCAGAGGCTTAACCCACTGAGCCACCAGGCACCCCTATTGTAAGGTTTTTAACATACAGAAGTAGAATGTGTGACAACAAAATCAGAGAGGCCAGGAAAGGAAGGGAAGAGAATATAATTATAAGGCCCTTTTGTGATATGTGAACTAGTATAATATCACCTGAAGTAAATGGTGGTAAGTTAAAAAAAAGTACCATAAATCTTAAAGTGACCATTAAAATTACAAAAACAAAGAATGTAACTAGGCAGAAAAAGAGAAAATAAAATAAAAACACTCAATCCTAAAAGAGGAAGAAAAATAGGGCAAACTGAACAAAAAGGACAATTAGAAAATGAATAGTGACATGGCAGATTTAAATCCAACCAAATCAATAATCATTTTAAATGTAAAGGTTTAAAACTACCCAATTAAAAGGCAAAAAAATGGACAGATTGGGTAAAAAACAACATCCAATTATGTACACTCTAAGAAACCCACTTTAAATATCATGACCCAAATAGGTTAAAATTGAAAAAATGGGACAAGGCTTACCTGGCAGACACTAATGAAAAGAGCTGGAGTGGCTCTATTAATATTAGGCAAACTATTTCAGAGCATAAAAATAATACCAGGGTTAAGAGGACTATTTCATTATGACAAAGGGAATGACTTCTTCAGAACAACATAACAATCCTAAACATTCATTCACCTAATAATAGAGCTTCAAAATATACAAGACCAAACTGACAGAATAGCTAAGTGATACAGGCAGATCTACAATCTTATTCAGGGATTCAACTTCTTTTTCTTTTTTTTTTTTTTTAAAGATTTTATTTGTTTATTTGACAGAGATCACAAGTAGGCAGAGAGGTAGGCAAAGAGGCAGGCAGAGAGAGAGAGAAGAGGAAGCAGGCTCCCTGCGGAGCAGACAGCCCAATGTGGGGCTCGATCCCAGGACCCTAGGATCATGACCTGAGCCGGAGGCAGAGGCTTTAACCCACTGAGCCACCCAGGCGCCCCTCAGCTTCTTTTGCTTAATACTTCACAGGATAAAGAGATTAAAAAAACTAAGAATATTAAAGTGTTAATAACACTAACAATCAGGCTAATCTAATCAACTTTCAAAGAGCATGCAAAAAAAAAATCAGAATATGCATCCTTTAAGGGTACACTATACATTTACCCAAATAGACCATGTTCCAAGTCAAAAGTCAAGACTTAATTTTAAAAGTATTCAAGTCATACAAGTATGTGTTAGACCACAACTGAAACATCTCTGTAAAATACTTGAATATTTTGAAATTATAAATGTAGTTCCCAGGAATCTGTGGGTCAAAAAACAACTAAGTGAAAATGAAAATACAGCACATCAAATTTTTGAAGTACAGTTAAAATAATATTTAATGGGAAATTTATGGCACTCTATATTAGAAAAAACTGAAATTACTTTTACTTTCATTTTATGAAACTAGAATAAGAGCAAATAACAATCAAAGCATTTTGTTATGAAGCAAAATAAAAAATGGTGAAAATTAATAAAACCAAAGGCTGATTATTTGAGATGGATAAAATTAAACTTTCAGCCAGCATGATCAGGAATATCAGACTGAAGATATAAATTACCAATATAAGGACTGAGAGAGGGGACATCATTTCAGAATTCACAAATACTAAAAGGACAATAAAGAAGGGTTATTTTAGGGGCGCCTGGGTAGCTCAGTGGCTTGGGCCTCTGCTTTCGGCTCGGGTCATGATCTCGGGGTCCTGGGATCAAGCCCCACATTGGGCTCTGGGGCTCTGTTCGGCGGGAAGCCTGCTTCCCCCTCACTCTCTGCTGGCCTCTCTGCCTACTTGTGATCTCTGTCTGTCAAGTAAATAAATAAAATTAAAAAAGAGGGATTATTTTAAAATTAGGTGAATAAATTTGACAACTTACAGGAAATGGACAAGTATCTTTCAAAGACTGAAATGACCAAAACTTACCCAAGAAGAAATAGGTATCTCAAATAGCCCCATATTGAATAAAATAATTGAATTTGTAGTTAAAATTCTTCCCACACAGGACTTGCAGACCCAGATAACTTGACTAGGAAATTATATCAAACATTTAATCAAGAAATACCAATACTGTATATGCTTTTCCAAAAAATTAGAAAAGAGCATGTTCCCATAAATTCTACAGTGACAGCATTACTCTGACATTGAAACTAGTCTAAGATTTCACAAGAACATTGCCCTCCTGTATCCAAGAGCCAGATGCAAAAATTCCTAATCAAATTTAGTCAAATTCAACAATATGTAATAATGATAATACATCAAAATTATACAGGATTGATCCCAAGAAAACAAGGTTGTTTTAAAATTTGATAATCTAATTTATTGAGTTATCAAACTAACAAAAGAATAAGTGTGACCATCTCATTAGATGTAAAAAGTCATTGACAGATCCAATACCTAGTACTGATAAAAAAAATTCTCAGCAAATGGACTAGAAAGAAATATCATCAACCTACTATGGACAGCTATAAAAGACCTACTGGTACATGATACTTAATGGTGAAATACTGAATTATTTCCCCATAAGATCAGGAAAAAGCTAAGCATATTCACTGTCACCATTTATATTTAACAACATGCTCAAACTTTTAGTGCACTACAACAAGAAAAAAGTAATAGGTATTGAGATTGGAAAGGAAGTAGCAGACCTGTATTTGCAGAGAAAAATCATCATCTACAAAAAAATTCTACCAGTTCTACAAATACTAGAATTAATAAGTTGTTTAGCAAGGTTGTAGGATATAAGATTAATACACAGAATTTAAGTGCATTTTTATATGCTCATAATTGTAAATTAAAACTAAAACTCCATACTATCTATAGTAACATCCCCAAATATGAAGTACTTTTAGAATAATTTTCAAGAGATGGAAGAACTTTATAATAAAAACTATAAAATATTGCTGAAAGAAGTTATAAGAAATATGGAAAAAACTGGAGATAGCATGTTAATAGTTTAGAAAACAATATTCAGATGTCAAGTCTCTCTAAATTGATCTATATATTCAATGTGATCACTATCAAGGTCTCATCAGGTTTTTAATAAAAATTGACAAGCTATAAGATTCATATAGAAATATAAAAAAATCTGAAATAACTACAATGGGTGAAAAAGAGGAGCAAAGGTGGAGAACTTACACTACATGACTAATAATTTTTATAATGCTATAAAAATCAAAACAGTAAGATATTGGCTTTAGGATAAAAAAATGAATCTAGAAATAGATTCATGTAGTTAATTGATTTTTGACAAAGACCCAAAGGCAATTCAATGAACAGATAGTCTTCTCAATAAATGTTGCCTAACAGTTGGGTTATCCCCATGCAATAAATGTACTTCAGTGTCTAACTCCCACCATGCATAAAAATTAAGTAAAAATGGAGGATAGATCTAAGGATCTAACATCTAAAAGAAAACATCAAAAGGAGAATTTTTTTTCTTTTTTTTAAAGATTTTATTTATTTATTTGAGAGAGAGACAGTGAGAGAGAGCATGAGCGAGGAGAAGGTCAGAGGGAGAAGCAAGACTCCCCGTGGAGCTGGGAGCCCGATGCGGGACTCAATCCCAGAACTCTGGGACCATGACCCGAGCTGAAGGCAGTTGTCCAACCAACTGAGCCACCCAGGCGTCCCTCAAAAGTAGAATTTTAAAAGGGCATGAAGAAACTTGGGGTGAGCGATAGGTTTGTTATCTTGATTGAATGTTTATTACATTGATTATGGTAATAGTTTCATGAGTATATAGGTGTGCACACATATATTATTGTATACTTTATTTTTTTTTAGAACATTTTTTAAAATTTTTATTGTATACTTTAAACATGTAGTTAATTGTTTTATCAATTATACCATAAAGTTCTAAAAAAAACCCATTAGTTTATTTTCATGCCTGTTAAGATTTGCATCAAAATCTAACTCATCAGACTTAGGTTTTCAAATCAGTAAAATTCAAAATTATATATTCATATTCTCATAATTGGTTAAGATTCTACAACATTGACTTAGGTGAAGTTAGGTGAAGATATAACACTAAAACCATGATCTATTAAGACATCATTGAAAAACTGAACTTAAACAGAATGAAGAATGACAGCTTTTAGAAAGAAACTATTTAGAGAATGAAAAGACAAACCAACCCAGGAGAAAGTATTTGCAAGTCACGTATCTCCTGAAAGAATCTGTATCTAGACAATATAAAACAACTTTCAAAACAAAAACAAAAACAAAAAAAACCCTCAAAATGGGCAAAAATCTCAGCATATACTTCAAAGAAGATATACTGAAGGCAAATAAATACATTAAATTACTAAATATCAATATTCACTAGGAAAATATAAAATATGAACAGCGAGATACACTACACCTACAACAAATGTGTAATATTAAGACTGACCATGTCAAGTTTTGAAGAAACTGGAACTTTCTTACAATGTTGGTGGAAATGTAGAAGAGCATGACTTTGAAAACGAACAAACTTGTCAGTTTTTTTTGAATTAAGCTTAAATCTACCATATGATATATACATTCTACTTGTTTATTTACTCATGAGAAGACTGGCCTTTAAAAGGATTGTACATGGATGTTCATAACAACTTTACCTTTAATAGCCCAAAACTAGAAACAAGTGCCATTAACTGGTGAATTGCAAAACACATGTTGTTTATATAACGGAATGCTCCTCAGAAATGAAAAGAAATGAACTATTAATGCATGCAAGATTATGGATCAATCTGAAAATTATCATGTTGAGAGAAGGAAGCCAGACCAAGAAAAGAATATATGCTGTATGATTACACTCACATAAAACTCTAGAAAATGTAAACCAGATTAGTGTTGCCTGGGAAGGCAGTGGCAAAGGAAAAAGGGCTGGGCAGAAAGGGGCAGGAAGGAGAGGCTATATAAGGGCACTAGGAAACTCTTGGGGTTGAGTGATATTTTCATTACCTTGATTATGAGTTCATGTGTGTGTGTGTGTGTGTGTGTGCATACCTAATTGTATCATACTTGCAACTTATCATTTGACAATTATGCCTTAACAAAGAGCTTTCTTTATTATTAACATATAATGTATTATTTGTTTTGGGGGTACAGGTCTCTGATTCATCAGTCTTACACAACACACGGTGCTCACCACAACACATACCCTCTCCAGTGTCAATCACCCAGCCTCCCCATCCCATCACTCCCTCCCATCCAGCTACCCTCAGTTTTCTTCCTGAGATTAAGAGTCTCTTATGGGAGGCACCTGGGTGGCTCGGTTGGTTTGGTATATGTCTGCCTTCAGCTCAGGTCATGATTTCAGGGTCCTGGGATCAAGCCCCCATGTCAGGCTCCCTGCTCAGTGGGGAGGCTGCTTCTCCCTCTACCCCTTCCCCCTTCTCATTCTCTCTCTCTCAAATAAGTAAAATCTTTAAAAAAAATTATTTTATAGTTCGCCTCCCTCTCTGGTTTTGTCTTGTTTCATTTTTTGTCTTGTTTCATTTTCATCTCTTCCCCTATGATCTTCTGCCTTGCTTCTTAAATTCCACATATCAGTGAGATCATACGATACTTGTCTTTCTCTGATTGACTTATTTCACTTAGCATAATACCCTCTAGTTCCATCCACGTCGTTGCAAATGGCAAGGTTTCATTTTTTGATGGATGCATAATAGTCCATTGTATATACATATACACCACAACTTCTTTATCCATTCATCTCTCAATGGACATCTGGGTTCTTTCCATAGTTTAGCTATTGTGGACATTGCAGCTATTGACATTGGGGAGCAGGTGCCCCTTTGGGTTAGTATATTTGTATCTTTGGAGTAAATACCCAGTAACACAATTGCTGGGTCATAGGGTAACTATTTTCAACTTTGATAATCTTCATACTGTTTTCCAGAGTGGCTGCACCAGCTTGCATTCCCACCAACAGTACAGGAGGGTTCCCCTTTCTCCACATCCTCACCCACATCTGTCATTTCCTTACTTGTTAATTTTAGCCATTCTGACTGATGGAGGTGGTATCTCACTGTGGTTTTGATTTGTATTTCCCTGATGCCAAGTGATGTGGGGCACTTTTTCATGTGTCTGTTGGCCATTTGGATGTCTTTGCAGAAATGTCTTTTCATGTCTTCTGCCCATTTCTTTTTTGTTTTGTTTTGTTTTAGCATTGGATTTTTTAAAATTTCATTTCTTTTCAGCATAACAGAATTCATAATTTTACACCACACCCAGTGCTCCATGCAATGCGTGTCCTCCATAATACCCACCACCTGGCTCCCCCCAACCTCCCACCCCCCACCCCTTCAAAACTCTCAGGTTGTTTTTCAGAGTCCATAGTCTCTCATGGTTCATCTCCCCCCCAATTTCCCTAAACTCCCTTCTCCAGTCCATCTCCCCATGTCCTCTGTGTTATTTGTTATGCTCCCTTCTGCCCATTTCTTGATTGGATTGTTTGTTCTTTGGTGTTGAGTTTGATAAATTCTTTATAGATCCTTGATGAAGTCCAAATAATTCATTTTTGCCTTTGTTTCTCTTGCCTTTGGAGATGTGTATAGCAAGAAGTTGTTGTGGCTGAGGTCAAAGAAGTTGCTGCCTGTGTTCTCCTCAAGGATTTGGATGGACTCCTGTCTCAGTTTAGGTCTTATCTATTTTGAGTCTATTTTTGTGTATGGTAAGAAAATCATCCAGTTTCCTTCTTTGGCATGTGGCTGTCCAATTTTCCCAAGAGCATTTGTTGAAGAGACTGTCTTTTTTCCTTTGGATATTCTTTCCTGCTTTGTCAAAGATTAATTGACCATTGAGTTGAGGATCCATTTCTGAATTCTCTGTTCTGTTCCATTTTTTTTGTGCCAGTACCATAATGTCTTGATCAGTTTTGTAATAGAACTTGAGGGCCAGAATTGTGATGTCACCAGCTTTGGTTTTCTTTTTCAATATTCCTTGGGCTAGTTGGGGTCTTTTCTCATTCCATACAAATTTTAGGGTTATTTGTTCCAGTTCTGTGAAAAAAGTTGATGGTATTTTGATAGGGATCACATTGAATGTATAGATTGCTCTAGGTAGCATAGACATTTTAACAATATTTGTTCTTCCAATCCATGAGCGTAGAACGTTTTTCCATTTATTTGTTTCTTCCTCAATTTCTTTCCTGAGAATTCACAGATCCTTTGTCTCTTTGGTTAGATTTATTCCTAGGTGTCTTATGGTTTTGGGTGTAATTATAAATGGGATTAACTCCTTAATTTCTCTTTTTTCTGTCATTGTTGGTGTATAGGAATGCAACTGATTTCTGTGCACTGATTTTATATTCTGCCACTTTACTGAATTCCAGTATGAGTTCTAGCCATTTTGGGGTAGAGGCTTTGGGTTTTCCACATAAAGTATCACATCATTTGCAAAGAGTGAGAGTTTGATTTCTTTGCCAATTTGGATGCATTTCATTTCTTTTTGTTGTAATCCTTGCAGGTAATTCTGATGCCTGCTAAAATTTCAGTGTACATATTCACCACATTTGGGTTTCCAAATCAGTAAAATTCAGAATTTTATTTATATTCTCACAGTGCTGTCTTGGTTCAGTGATCAGAAATTAAGACTAAAATTTAGGAAATGGTTTATTAGGCTTTATTTTGAAATGGTAGTAGGGAAAATATTTTGAGGTATCTATTTCAGCACTTGTCATATTATATTTTAGTGTGTGTAGCTCAGTGATTTCTATCCAAGCTCACTCAGAGGTAAAAGAGCAAGGGTTTTAATGGAGAATCAGTGCACTTCAGCTTGGGCTGAGAGAATAGCTATAGTTGATAGATGAGTGTGAGTGCTCTACCCTGGGTTCTTTCTTCTTGGAGACAGGCCATGCTCACTACTAGGTAGTTTGTATATATAATCTGGAAAAACCAACGATGATTTACATTTCATGTAAGTGTAAATTATGCTCTGACTAGTCATAGAAGGACAGTATTTCTTTTAACTGCTTGCTCTTTATAAAGTTCAGAGAATGGACCATTTATCTTAATAACTTATTTACTACTTCTACCTAAGTCTTAAAATTCATTTTATGGTGTAAAATTCATTTCTTTTAATATTTTAGTTCTTTTTCATGTGATGGAGTAAAAGCAGGAAAATAACCTAAGATGTATCTATGAAAAATAAAATGTTTCTTTCCAGTTCCTGTGAGATCCCAGGGTCCAAATACACAGGTGCAGACTTTGGAGCAAGTGGAGCCAAGAGAAAGATTCAGAGCTAGGGCAGAAGGTTGGAAAGATTTGGGAATGCAGCTGTGCTGTGTGGGAAGACAAATCTCATAATGGAGAAATAGCTATTTGAATCATACAGTGAAACCTCGGGAAAAAAAGGAAGCAAAGGGAGATCATTGTTGATGAAAAAAGACTATGATCATGACCAGTTTCATGGGTAAAAGTTTAGTTCAGAGGGCTATAAAAGTTGAGATTGAAATCTCTGGTTTGAGATTTGGAAGACTGGAGACTGACAATCACAAATACACCAATCATGCTTCTCCTGGTTCTCAAAATATGCTTAAACATCTCTGGTACTACATGAATACCACACAATATTGTAGAGAACGATTAACCTCAGTTTAGCATTCAAGAGCAGTGGGAATAAAATCATGATTAATTATGTTTTTGATATTATTTTAAACTCTGAAGAGCTACATGCAATTTGTAAAGAGAAAACAGTTGTGTTTAAGCCAGTACCCATGACTGATTTCTCTCACCTGTAGGAAACAGTAAACTGGGTAGGAAAGAGAGAAGAGAATTTAACAAAACAGATGGACATAGGGAAATAAAAAAAGGACAAACCGGAAAACAGACTTTTAACTATGGAGAACTGGTGTTTACCAGAGGGGGATGGATGTAATAGGTGATAAGGATTAAAAAGCACAATTATCGGGAGCCTGGGTGGTTCAGTTGGTTAAGCTACTGCCTTTGACTCAGGTCATGATTCTGGAGTCCCGGGATTGAGTCCCACATCGGGCTCTCCTGCGTGGTGGGGAGTCTGCTTCTCTCTCTGACCCTCTTCTCTCTCTCTCATTATCTCTCAAATAAATATATAAAATCTTAAAAAATATATTAAAAAACACAATTATTAAGGTGAACACTGAATATATAATATATATATATAAATTAATATGAGACTTTATGTTAACCATATCTGAATTAAAATTTAAAAACTGAATAAAAAAAGAGATAGCTTATAAGACTTGACAGTGGGGATTTGATTTTTAAGCCATTAAGTAGGATTTGTTCTGGTCTTGAAGTTTTTTTTTTTTTTTTAGGTCTATCAAATACAGTCAGAAAATTACAGGCTATGAATTAGGAATGTACTGGTTATTCATTGAGTTTTAGATACAGGAATTTAGTTGATGGAGACAATAGTTTTAGATAATTATTCCTCTGAATCTTCACCAGGGACCTTTTTTCCTCTAATTTGAGAAATCCTGATAATTTCACATCTTTCTCAGAAAATAAAACAGGGGATTGAAATAGTCCAGATTAAAATGTGCTTCTACTAAGTCACCTAACATTTAAAATTATTTTTATTGCTTTCTCTCCTTTTGCTTTGAAACTAGCATGCAATAACTTATAAAGACTATGCATTTTATATTGAATCCTTTTTCTCTGATCTACTGGTTTCTGAGCCATAGTAACAATTACACTCTCAGATCATCTTTGTTGCCTTTTATATCTATCATTTTCTAATTACTCTGCTATTTTTGTCTTTTCTCCGCATCCACAATTATTATATCTTATACTTACTCTCCAAGGTGGTAATTTGAATTTTGACTGGCTATCTTGTTCTTTGCTTTTCTAATGGACTTTTTGGGTCTACAATAACACTTTTAAATGCTTATTATCTCACCCTTTTAAAAATATTTTTGAGTTTTACCTTTGACTTCATATCCCTAGTTTATTTATAGCTTGACCTTCTCAAGGGTAATTTTTCTTCAGATTGCATTCTATTTTATATTTTTAAAAATTCCCATTCTGATTCCTTCTTTTCTTTCCTTCCCTTTCTTCTCTATTTAAAAATGTATGCAACTTTTAAAAATATGGCATATTTTAATTGTGAGAATTCTCCAGACCAACTATTTGGTCTGATATAGTATGCATGATTGTTTCTTGACACTGTCACCACTAGGGATGATACTCTGATTAAGCTGAACACAAGTACATCGAGGGGTACAGACAAAAGATCTACCCCCAAGGAAATCAAAGTTTACCAAGAGGCATAGAAAAGAATAGAAATTGAGGCTTGTTGTTACTTTACTATGAATGCCATCATCTCTAGGGGTATGGAGTGAAGCCACAGTAAAGGCTTCTTATCTGCTCATTCATGATACCTTTAAATATTTTATAGTCTAGACCATCTAGGAGTGTATAACTCACTCCCATTGACTTTGATAAATTGTCTTGGCCTAGCACAGTGCCAATTAGGCATTGGTATGTTTCCTCTCCCTCTACTGAGATTCCAGAGTGGTTTATAGACCTTTCTATTTTCATGCTGTTTTTCTCCCCAACACTTCTGTTGCTTACTCAAACTATTAGTCTTCTTCCTTTCAAATTGAGGGTGTTAGTAAAAATTCTCATGATTGCATCTACTCTCCTTCCTCAATATTTCTTCAAAGTGATAGAGATTGGGTAAAGGACAGACACTCTTTCATCTCTCTTCAAATGCTATGGCCTTTCTCTCATTTATGAATTTTGACAGCTTCCCCTCTCCCCATTATCTCTTGGGAGAAGGGGGGGGTCTCTGGAACCTGGATTTACTGCCATTTTTATTCAGTCTGTCTTGAGTTTTTAGAGGAGTCTATACGATCCAGACTTTCCTTCCAGGTTCAAAAACATTGAGAACAGCTACACAGTGCTTCCCTTTCTTCCTCTATGCCTTCTCACTTCTATTTCAGCAATATTTTTTGAGGGTCTGCTCAATTACCAAACCTTAATTTCTTTAGTGTAGAACTTGTATCTTGTTTTTATTTGTATTCCAGGACCTACACAGAGGCTAGAATTTAATATACCCTTAAATGTTTGCTGAATAGAAAGAGAAGTTGAAGTGAATTATAATCTTCCATTGTTCTCTTTTATCCTATTACTTTGTTTTTCATGAATACATTTATCTCTCTGGGCTCTCTCTAACCTTGTTTCTGTATTTTTCTCTTTAGTCTTAATTATCATCTAAACTTTAATCATTGTACTATTACAATATTTTTGTAGCCATAAGCTATTATGCTGGCATAAAGTTTGTGATAATAGGGCAAGCTCCTGTCTTCCCATCTTGTACAGTAATGCCATTGCAAGTGACCATTTCTAGTTATGTATATGTGGAAATAAGGTTTTGGGGTGGAGTTTGTTATATGTGCTTCCATAGCATCTCTCCCAGGCTTTTCACACAGCTGATAGTCTCCCCCACCCCCACAGAATCAGTGGTATGACATGGTTCCCAGAGAAACTTCCTGTTCCTTTTCTTTTATGTTTCTCTGAATATGGAACATAGAAGATCTACTTCCCTATCATATATAGATACACATACATACATATATAGACATATATATGGTAAATTTTGAAAGATTTTTTAATGAGTCAACTAGAAGACAATTACATATAATGAATAGTGACAATTATTTATCATCTCACTATATTGTTACTTTTGATACATTGCTACTGGTGAGACATAGTGAACTGGAGGACAGGAAACTTTCAGGTAAAGCCTGCAGGTATTCAAACCCATGTTTGAAACTCTGAGGAATCATGTAATGCTGGCAATTCCCAGGTGCTCTAGACTTACTTGTTTGGTATATTGCACACCTCCCTTCTCTCTCCTTGTCACTGCCCTCATTTCTTTTGATCATTTGCTGTTCTCTTTATTCAGCAGCTAGATTTTAATTACTGATGGCAAACCAGGTTGCTACACCCTTGAAAATATTTCTAATCTATGTGTGTACTCAACAAATAACTCTCAGTCACAGAAATGTAAATAAAGCCTACCTCCACAGATCAGTAGAGAATTATGTGGATTTCTCAATGACACAGGTACAGAAAAGATATTTTCCTTTTTTTAACAGATTGAATATAATTTTTGCCATGAGGTCAAATCTTATGAACTGAAGAGGTTAAAAATTCCTCTATAGCTCAAAGCATTCAAGTGAGAGCTATTTTCAATCTTACTTCTCCTTAGGTGTAGTGTCCATTTTCCTAGTCCCTTATTTTTCTTCTGTCAGTTGTTGTGGTTTCCCCATCCCTCCTGAGAACAGCTGCTAATTGTGGGCTCCTTCGCCGTCAGCACTGGCCAAGTGAATAGGTCAGAGAACAGTGGGAAGGAGGCCAAGGGTGTGGTTAAATCTCCATGTGGAGCCAGTTAATGACACATGGAACTCTCTCCACCATCCAAACTATAACAATCTTTGAACTCCAACTATTACCTTCCTGCTAATCGTACCCATATTTGCAACTCTAGCACCAACTTTACCCTTAGAGCAGGTCATCTTTGTAAACAAGTTCCTCACCTAGAATCAAAGATTATTGCAGTCGAAAGAAGCCGAGTCCACTGTGCCTCACCCATATTTCAGATGAGAAAAACTAAGATCTGACAGAATATCTGCCCTAAAGGCACACAGCTACATACTGATAGAGTCAGCTACTCTCCAGGCCTCTCTGCTCAGTCTCACGCTTTTTAAAAATTGTATTATACTGCATCCAGTCCTTAAACTCTGCAGTTCAAAATAATATTTGTATTTTTCCCAATACCTAGCTCCTCATTTCAGCTTTTGCATGTTATCTTCATTATTATGTTCTAATACTTTGATTCTTTTATGTTTCACATACATAATTGTCATGTCTGTTAGATTATATGCTTATACCACATCTTAGTGTCCTCTCTTTTTAAGAATCACTGCCTCTGTACTATGTACTTTATGCCCATGAAGCAACAGAATTATCCTACTTTGTTTCCTGTTTGTAGTTTTTGTATTTCATTCATATAATTTTTAGATTTCATTCATATAAAAGTATAATCCAACATCTACCATGTACCAGGCACAGTGGGTATATGGCAAGTCCTCCTAATTAAGGCAGGAAACACATAATAAAGAACACAGATAAAGACTTGGTTTCTCTGCTTTCTCCTCTCCCACTGTGTCTTCAACCTGTTGCACTCATACTTTTGACCACACTACTCCACCCAAACTGCTCATGACCTGGTCACCAGTGAAGTGATCTCCATGCTATTAAAATCAATGCCCAAGTCTTGGTCCTCACCCAATTGACCAGTTATTATTTAACAAATGTTACTGAGCATAAACCACATGCCAGTTCTTTTACTTTCATAGCCTCTAGACTCTGAAACAGAAAAAAAATCCCTGCCTTTATAGAGTATATTTCAAAAGCCTCATTTTACAAAGTTGATTATCCTGTCTTATTAAATGCTTCCTTTCTTCATTACCACCGGGATACAATTTTCTTGATTTTTCTACCTTTCTCTTTCTTATCTTATTTGCTGCTCAAAACTCACTTCTCAAGCTCTAAGCAGTGGAGTGCCATGCTTTCAAGAACTAGGGGCTTTCTCTGTTCCTCTGATTCTTCCTCAGGTGACATCACATAGTACCATAGCTCTAAATCTAGAAGTTTCCTGCAGAGCTTTCTTCTCAATTATAAGTATTCTTTGACTACTCTATCCAAAATCATATCTGTTCATCATTCTCTGTCCTCTTGCTCTATTTTTTCATAAGTATTTAACACTATCTGTTCTGACACATTGGTTTGCATATTTGTTTTTCTCCTTCTTAGAACAAAATCTTCATGAAGACAGGGACTTTTTTTGCAGTTAATTCCAAGTTTCCAGAACTGCACTTGGCATATAGAGGGCACTGTGTAAGTATTTGACAAATGAATATTAATGTGGGTCAGAAAGGAAGAGTTTATGGTATAATAAGAGTGTATTCGACTCAGAAAGGTCAGTGAAATTTCCCTGACAGGGTGACAATTACACTAGAGTAGGCAATCATCAGGCAAATCTAGGATATTTTATACAGAATATATTTTATACAGGATATTTTATACAGGTAGATGTGCAAAGGCCCTGTGGCAACTAGAAGAATGATCAATATAAACAACAGAAAAGAAGATCATGTAACTGGAGCACACAGAGTGTGAAACAGAAAATTACAAGATGAAGTTGAACAGAGAGGCAGGAACAAACTACTTACAACTTTGTAGATCATATGAAAATTTGTTTTAATCTTAGAATTTGTTCTAAGGGAAATGTGAAGACATTTAAATATTTTAAGCAGTGGGGTGCCATGATTTGGATTGGATTTCATCATCATTCTGGCTGAAGTACATAGAGCAGACTAAAGATGATAGAAATGAACATAGGACAACTGTTTAAGTGGTTATTGAGATAGTCTAGGAGAAGAAATATTATATAGACTGATGTGTCATGGAGAAGAGAAATGGATAGATTTGAGAGTTATTTAAGAGATAAACTTGACAGTAAAGATTTAGATCTATGGAATGACAGAAACAACAAAGACGACTCCTAAGTTTCTGGCTTGCCTTTTACTGAGATAAGAAATTACACAAAAAGGCTAAGCTTAAAAGTGATGGGAGGAATTATCCATGGATTTAATTTAGGATATTCTTTCCTTTTGGGGGGATATGTAAATAAGATCTTTCCCAATCTTCTTTCTTCTCCACCCAAAATCCCTTCAAAACTTTCCACAAACTTGACATATCCTCAGGGTTTGCCCCATCCCTATTTTTCGCCTTTCCTAAATTTTTGGAAGAATAAGTCCATATTTGAGATTTCTACTCTGATACACACCTAAGTTTAGCTACATGCAGTCTGGCTTTCCCATTTCCAATGCATTGCCTCCTCCCTTGAATTTAGAGATGTTGCTACAATTAATTTGGCTTCTGATTTCTCTGACTTTAGTTTCTCTCATGTTCTATAGGTCTGTTTTTTTCCAATCCAAATGTGTTTCAAGGTTGTGAAACACTTGAGCCTCACCTTTGCACAGTTGCCATCCTTAACACAGCAGGATCTTTTTCCCGAGTTACAAGATGTGAATTTCTATTTATTAAGTATCTCCATTTGGCATTAATACCTTTAACTTCATCTCAGAGAGAGCCATCATTATTCCCCAAACCAGACTTTCTTTGTTGTATTGTTGCACCAACTTCTCAGCCATTTTGGCTGAAGACCTATCCTGCTTTCTTCTTTATACCTTCATTTTATCTAATTTGTTGATACATTCTGATTCTCTCACTTCAAATCTCTTGCATTCACTGTTTGTCTCGTCTTGCTCTGCTCTAATTTAGCCTTTCATTGAGTCACATCAGGATTTTTTTCAGAACACAACTTATATTTTTGTTTTTAGTTTATCCTGTTGTCTACCTTACATATTTGTCTGATCAACTCCTTAAAACATGGTTTTACTGTTTTTATTTTCTTACAGCAAAACACTTATGGACTTTCATGGCCTATAGAATGAGGCTCAAATTCTTTAGTAATTTCTGGTGATTTTAGAGCCTATTCCAGTATGGTGTTACCTATTTTTCCAGTCTCCCTTCTTAATTTTGGCCTTGCAAAGCTTTATTTTCTGGTTTAACAGAACCAAGACTACTGGTTCTGTTTTCACAGTCTGCTCACGTTTTAGAGTTTATCCCTTTAAACAATAGCTTTCCTCTACATTTCTGTCTATCAGAATCTTCCTCATCCTTGAAGACTTTTAAAACTCCACATCCTTCATGAAGGTAGGTATCAACATAAGACTTATCTAAGACTGTGGTCAACCTACTCTAAACACATTAAGTAGTCAAAGACTTGGGAAGTTTAGGGATTTATTCAATATCACAAGTATGTGAAAAAGAAATGAACTCATTTCTCCTGAGTCTCAGAATAGAATCTATATATTAGGACTTTATCTCAACTGCTAAATGAACTGCTTGGTGATATGTATGAACATATATCAGTCCAGTTAAAGAAATCTTGGTTAAGATTGCTTGAGTTATCAGAATTAGTTGGCAAAATTTTTAATCATAAATTTAGAAAGGTAATTCCTTTTGCCCATCTCCAAGTTACTGGAGCCAAACATCACTTGCTCTGGTTATACTCCCCATTATATTTGGCATCCCAACTGTAGTATCTTTCCAAAAACTATTTACAGAACTACCAAAAAGAGCCAACTTCTGAGTAATTGGCAAAGTTTTGAAAAGAATTAATATATATTTGAACTTTGATAAAGATGCAAATCATGGACATTTTGGTCCAACTGATTTTCCATTTTGTTCTGGGAACAATTAAACAAACATGTTGTATAGTTTCTAGGGTACCACCCAATGGCCAACTGATTCTCCTCAAATTGAAAGCATATCATTCTCTTCAACATCATTGTTGCCACAGCCAAATTTCTGGGCTTATGTCACTTTGCCCACAGTTCCAAAGGGGATTGATTTCACTTCAAGTATGTTCTTGGTCTTTCTTTTGGGTAGATTGTGTGGTATGACTAGATTGGCTCAGTGTAAATATACTGGGGAATTTTGGGGGAACCCAGACCTTTTATTGAAATGAAGTATTTGCTTCTAGTCAGGTTCTCATACTATTAAATACACAACTGGCTCTTCAGTTACTTTTTAAAGTCCAGATCCTCAATTATTTTCTACCTGACCTTTTGCAAGGGTGAGGGATTTTCTAGAATTTGTGTATTTGACATATATTGAATAAACACTACTTACACATTCATTAAAAAATACTTATAAGTGCAAATGGTTGACCTGTTGATATCTATATTTTTAGATTCATATTTATTTTTTATTTTTCTTTTCAGCGTAACAGAATTCATAGTTTTACACCACACCCAGTGCTCCATGCAATGCGTGCTCTCCATAATACCCACCACCAGGCTCCCCCAACCTCCCACCCCCCACCCCTTCAAAACCCTCAGGTTATTTTTCAGAGTCCATAGTCTCTCATGGTTCATCTTCCCCCCAATTTCCCTCAACACCCTTCTCCTCTCCATCTCTCCATGTCCTTCGTGTTATTTGTTATGCTCCGCAAATAAGTGAAACCATATGATAATTGACTCTCTCTGCTTGACTTATTTCACTCCGCATAATCTCTTCCAGTCCCATCCATGTTGCTACAAAAGTCGGGTAGTCATCCTTTCTGATGGAGGCATAATACTCCATAGTGTATATGGACCACATCTTCTCTATCCATTCGTCTGTTGAAGGGCATCTTGGTTCTTTCCACAGTTTGGCGACCGTGGCCATTGCTGCTATAAACATTGGGGTACAGATGGCCCTTCTTTTCACCACATCTGTATCTTTGGGGTAAATACCCAGTAGCGCAATTG
>PISX010007619.1:5939-21254 GCA_004024625.1 Mellivora capensis | reverse complement strand
CCTTGCATTCCCACCAACAGTGTAAGAGGGTTCCCCTTTCTCCACATCCTCTCCAACACACGTTGTTTCCTGTCTTGCTGATTTTGGCCATTCTAACTGGTGTGAGGTGGTATCTCAATGTGGTTTTAATTTGAATCTCCCTGATGGCTAGTGATGATGAGCATTTTTTCATGTGTCTGATAGCCATTTATAAGGTATTTTCTCTTAATGTTTCTTTGGCAAGCATCATGGCACCTTTGCATTTTGGTTACATTTGCATTATATATTCCTGACACTTAAATATTTTGAGTCTTGTTTGAGTTAGATCTGTTACAAAGGTAAATGATATAAATTCAAACCTCAGGGCTTTAAGCAACAAGGTGTTCTACCTTTTATATATTACTAATACTACCATTGTCTAGCAGTGATAGAAAAGGACTTATCATTTGGATGCATCCATATTTTTTGAGTCATTCCTTCCATATTTTTTGAGTCATTCAGTAATTTCAGGTCCTGCTTTTAAGGTCAAAGTCACCATCATTTCACACCTGGACACCTTATTCTGCATACTGCTCTATACCCCAATTAATTCTCCAGACTGATCTTTTACAAATGCCTACTGGGTTTTTTTGTTTTGTTTTGTTTTTAAGATTTTATTTATTTACTTGACAGACAGAGCAAGAGAACACAAGCAGGTAGAGCAGCAGAGGGAGAGGGAGAAGCAGGTTTCCTACTGAGCAGGGAGCCTGATGCGGGTCTCAATCCCAGGACCTTGGGATCATGACCTGAGCTGAAGGCAGTCACTTAGCCAACTGAGCCACCCAGGCGCCCCATGCCTACTGGTTTTTGACACAGCCTGCTTAAAACCTTTAACATCTTATAATTTTTCTTAGGAAAAAAGAATGAAAATCTTTGATGTGGCTTTAAGGCCTCTGTTTTAGCTTCTACTTAACTCTCCAGCCTTTGAATATTCCAATCTCCTTCTTAATCATTGCTCTGGAGCCATCATGATTCTGTTTTGCCTTTCACTCCACTCAGTCTCCTTGATGCACATTCACCTTTAAGAGTTCAGAACAAATGCCATCTTAGAAAACTCCCCAGCCTAGTCAGATTCCTGTTCTATATTTTCAAGAAATCATATGCCTTTCCTTTAGGAAACCTTACAGTGGATAAGTATTCATTCACTGGTGTAATCATTTGTTACTATCTCCAATTATCTAATGTAAGCTTCATGAAAACAATAAAATTTCTTCTTTTGCTCATCATTCTATCTCTAGAACTAGCATTTAACAAGCACCTGACCAATAGCTGATCAATGTTGTTGAATAACTGAAAATAAGGGTTCATAAAAATTCCAAACTGAATTATTATATGAATAATTTGGATATTATGGAAGCTTTCTGAAAAAAAAAAAAAGTCAGTGGAGTGCCTGGGTGGCTCAGTGGGTTAAAGTCTCCGTGTTTGGCTCAGGTCATGATCTCAGGGTCCTGGGATCCAGCCCCGCATCGGGCTCTCTGCTCATCAGGGAGCCTGCTTACCCCTCTCTCTCTGCTTGCCTCTCTGCCTTGTTGTGACCTCTCTCTCTGTCAAATAATAAATAAAATCTTAAAAAAAAAGTCAGTGGCAGAAAACAGTATTTAATGCCCATTTGAAAACTTTAATACTTTTTTATTTTTGATCTAGATTTTTGTAAAGGGAGAACTAAAGCTATTACCTAGGCAATTAATAACATAAATTTAAAAAAATTTCACTTTTACATGTGATAGGTAATGACAAGGAGAAGCAAAAGTGAATTTGTTCTCAAATTTCTGGCAAAATGATTGAGTAGGAGGATTGTAAGCTCACCTCATCCCATAAATACACTGAAGTAACAACCACATCAGTGCAACTAACTCAGAAAAGGACCTAAAGATTGGAAGAACAGACTTTCCAGCTAATCAGAGAAGAGGCCACACTGAAAAGGGTAGGAGGGGTAGAGATGCAGTTGAGAACCAAATCCTGGCAAGACTAATCACAAATGGGAGGGACACCACAAGCAAGAGAAGTGAAATGATCACACCCCACACCAGGCACTCCAACTCCCAAATACTGGGAACTTGCCCTGGGAAGACAAGTCCCCATTACATTTGTCTCTGAAAACCAGCTGGGCTTAACTTCATGAGTTGTTACCCTCAATGAGGCTTAACTCCAAGTACTTTAAAAGTCAGCAGACATAGCTCCAGGAGAGCTGGAGAGCAATAGGAAACTGAAGATCCAGCATAACAAATAACCCCACTGAGATATAGCATAGAAGCAATGGTTTGAAAAGTGTCTAGGGTATATGGGAAGGAGATGTATTTACTAATCTCAGAATGTGTTCTAGAGGGGCAGGGATCTTTAGGAGACTTCTGTAAGAACAAAAGAGCTGGCAAGTGTCACTTTGCCCTCTACCCCCACACAGCCTAGATACCCAAACACTTGCAGGAACCAGAGGAGGCATCCCTCCAAAGTAGCTCCTGACACAACATACCTGTAAGCACCCCCAGCAGGGACAGACACCATTCCAAAGTGACTCTTGCTCTGGGCAGGTGTGGGGAGGTACCACACACACCAGTGTGCCTACAGTTCCAGCAGCCAAACCTTATAGCTTGGATGCAGAGTGCCTGCAATGTAGTCTGACTATAACCCCAGCAGATGGGCTAGAGACAAACGACTGCTCTACCACCCTGCTCACCAACAAAAACCCTTCAGGAGCCAGCACAGGGAGACTACTCTGTAGTTAAGTGTGACTGCAGACCTGGAAGATGGATGGGGGACAGGCATTATGTCTGAGGTCCCACCCACCTATTGAAAGCATCTTAGAGGACAATGTAGGGTGAGTGCCCTGCAGATATGACTGATGACACAGCCCAATACAAGTTCTTGACAGCCCTAGGCTGGCCCATTAACAATACAGGGACCAAACTATACCCATGAGACAAAAATGGACCATTACAGCTGACTTGACTAAAAGCAAAGGTGGTGCAGCCAGAAGTGGGACACATGCAACATAAATGGGATAAACCCTTGAAGCACCTGGTTCTGATAAACATGGGAAATTACACTACAGGGCCTCTTCTTCCTGAGGTTACTATTCAAGATCAGGAAATAAAGCAGGTTTTTATGATACATACAAACAAATACAAATAAGACAGAGGAATAAGTTTCAAATGAAAGAATAGGACAAAACTACAGCCAAAGAGCAGAGTGGAGATAAGCAATATGTATGATAAAAAATTCAAAATACTGGTCATAAAGATACTCACTGGACTTAAGAATGGAGGATCTCAGAGACCCAACCAAGTTGAATTGCAAAAAGAAAAAAAAAAAGAATAGATTAAGGGAATTAAGCAATAGCAGGCATAATAACATTCACATTATAGGGATCCCAGAAGAAGGATGGGGGCAGAGAATTTATTCAAAGATAAAGATTTTCATAATGTGGGGAAATAGATATCCAGATCCAGGAAGCAGAGACCTTTAACAAAATTAATCAAAAGAGGTCCACACCAAGACATAACAATTAAGATTTTATTTATTTATTTGAGAGAGTGAGGAAGAGGGAGCAATATAAGAGCAGAGGGAGAGGGAGAAGCAGACTCCCTGCTAAGAAGGGACCCTGATGCAGGACTCTATTCCTGGACTCCAGGATCATGACCTGAGCTGAAGGCAGGTGCTCAACCAACTGAGCCACCCAGGTGACAGATGGATATTTGTAATTTATTTTTAATTTTATTATTTTTATCAAAGAGAGAGCACATGCATGTACAAGCAGGGGGAGTGGCAGGCAGAGGGAGAAGCTGGCTCTCACAACATATAATAATAATTAAAATGGCAAAAACTAGTGATAAAAATTTTTTTTAAAGTGTGAAGGGAGAAGAAAATTGTTACATACAAGGAAAACCCAAAAGATACCAGTTTTTTTTTTTTTCAGCAGAAACTTTGCAGGCCAGAAGAGAGTGTCATGATATATTCAAAGTACTGAAAGGAAAATACTTACAACCAAGAATACTATACCCAGTAAGGCTATCCCTCACAATAGGACAGAAAGTACCCCAAACAAAAGTTGAATGAATTTATCACCACTAAACCAGCTTTATAAGAAGTGTTAGAGGGAATTCTTTTGAGTAGAAAAAAAAAGGTCATAATTAGGAGTAAGAAAATTTAAAAAGGGGGTGCCTGAGTGGCTCGGTGGGTTAAAGCCTCTGCCTTCGGCTCAGGTCGTGATCCCAGGGTCCTGGGATTGAGCCCCGCATAGGGCTCTCTGCTCAGCAGGGAGCCTGCTTCCCCCTCTCTTTCTGCCTGCCTCTCTGCCTACTTGTGATCTGTGTCTGTCAAAATAAATAAATAAAATCTTAAAAAAAAAGAAAATTAAAAAAGGAACAAATTTCACATGTAAGTGCAAACATAATACAAATAGATCATTTGTAGGGTGCCTGGGTGGCTCAGTGGGTTAAAGCCTCTGCCTTCAGCTCAGGTCATGGTCCCAGGGTCCTGGGATTGAGCCCCACATCGAGCTCTCTGCTCAGCAGACAGCCTGCTTCCCCTTCTCTCTGCCTGCCTCTCTCCCTACTTGTGATCTCTCTCTGTCAAATAAATAAATAAAATCTTAAAAAAAATAGATCCTTTTTAAGACCAATATTGAGGTTAAAGTGCAAAAGCAGTAAAGTCAATTATATCTACAAAAATAAGTCAAAGGATTCATGATTCAAAGAATATGACATCATGTACATAAAAAGGAGGTGTGTGTGGGGGTAAAAATTTAGTGCTTTTAGAATGGGTTCAAACTTAAATGACTATCAACTTAAATACAGACTGCTATACACATAAGATTTTATGCTAACTAGAAATTAAAAACCTATCATAAGTATACAACAAATAGAGAAAGGAATTTAAGCATATCACTAAAGAAAGCCATTATACCATAAAGGATGAAAGAAGGAACAGAACTATAAAGACAACATAAAACAACTAACAAAAGGTCAATAACTATATACCTATCAATAATTAAATGTAAATAGACTAAATGCTCTAATCAAAAGACAGGGTGACTGAATGGATTAAAAAAAGCAATAAAAAAAGTATTATCCAACTATATGCCACCTATGAAATACTCACTTCAGACCTAAAGAAATATGCAGATTGAAAGAAAAGATATGGAAAAACATCTGTCATGCAAATAGAAGAAAAATAAAGCTGAGGTAGCAATACTTATTATTGGATAAAATAGACACTAAAAAAGACTGTAGCAAGAAACAAAGAAGACAGTTATTAATAATAAAGGGATCAATCCAAAAGGAGGATATAACTATTATAAATATTTATATACCTACATGGGAGCACCTGAATACAAGAAAAAAAATTAACAGACATTAAGGAAGAAATTTACAGTAATACAATAATATAAGGGAGTTTAACATCCACTTACATCAATGGATAGGTCATCCAGCTAGAAAAATCAACAAGGAAACAGTTGGTTTGAAGGACACATTGGAACCAATAAACCAAATATTCAGCAAAATCCATCCCAAAACAAGAGAATACACATTCTTTTCAAGTTCACATGGAACATTCTCCAGAATAGATCACATGTTAGGCCACTAAACAAGTCTCAAAAAATTCAAAACTGAAATTATATCAGGCATCTTTTCTGACTATAACTGTATCAAATTAGAAATCAGTCACAAGAAAAAAATCTGGAAAGAATACAAATACAAATAAGAGGTTGAATAACATGCTACTAAACGAAGAAGAAATTTAAGACACATGAGACAAATGAAAATGAAAACAGAATGCTCCAAAATTTTTGGAATGCAGTAAAAGCTGTTATAAGAGGGAAGAGTATAGCAATATAGGCCTACCTCAACCAAGGAAAATCACAAACAACCTAATTTTACAGCTACAGGAACTAGAAGAACAAAGCCCAAAACCATTAGAGGAAAGGAAACAAATGAAATAGAGACTAAACAAACAAAGCAAAACAAAACAAAATCAATAAAACAGATCAGTGAAACCAGGAACTGGTTCTTTGAAAAGATCAACAAAATTGATAGAACTTTAAACTCATCAAGAAAAAAAAAAATGGAGCTAGAACTCAGCATCAGAAATGGAGAAATAACACCAGAGAAATGCAAGCAATTTTAAGAATAGTATGAAAAATTATATGCCAAAATATTGGACAACCTAGAAGAAATGGATAAATTTCTAGAAATTTATAACCTTCCAAAACTGAATTAGGAAGACAGAAAATTTGAGAGACTGATTACTAGCAATGAAAATAAATCAGTAATATTAATAATAAAAAAGAACATCCCAACAACAAAGAAATCCAAGACCAGATAGATGCACAGATGAATTCTACCAAACATTTAAAGAAGAATACCTATGCTTCTGTATTCCAAAAAAAAAAAAAAAAGAAAAGAAAAAAATTAAAACACAAAGGAAAAATTTCAAATTCATTCTATGAGGCTAGCATTACCCTGATACCACAACCAGATTAAGATAATCAAAAAAGGGGAGAGGTGGGGATGACAGGCCACTATCTCTGATGAACATAGATTTGAAAATCATCAAAGTATTAGCTAACCAAATCCAATAATACAGTAAAAAATAATCATTCACCACAGTCACATGGGATTTATTCTAGGGATGCAAGAAAGGTTCAATATTCACAAATCAATAAACAGGATACATTATATTAAGAAGAGAAATAAAAACCATATCATCTTGATAGATGCAGAAAAACATTAGACAAAGTATAATATCTATTCATCATAAAAACTATCAACAAAGTAGAGGGAACATAACTCAACATACTAAAGGCCATATATGGAACAAGACAAGAATGTCCATTTCTATTCAACACAGTATTGGAGGTCCTAGCCACAGCAATCAGACAAGAAAAAGAAACAGAAGGCATCCAAGTTGGTATGGAAGAGGTTAAATTTTCATTATTTTCAGATACCATAGCACTATGCATAGGAAATCCTAAAGACTACCAAAAGACAGATAAATGAACTAAGTGACAGGATCCTAAATATATAGAAATTGGTTGCATTTTTATACAATGACATAGCAGAATAAAAGATTAGCAATCCCTTTCACAATTGCACCAGAAAGAATACCTAGGAATAAACTTAATCAAGATGGTGAAAGACCTGTACTTCAAAAACTATAAAACACTGGTGAAAGAAATTGAAGCAGACACAAGTTAAAAGATATTCCACGCTCATGAATTGGAAAACGAATACTGTTAAAATGTCCATCCTATCCAAAACAATTTACAGATTTAATGCAATCCCTTATCTCAATACCAACCAAAATTTTCACAAAACTAGAATAATTCTAAAATTTGCATGGAACCACAAAAGACCCCAAATAGCCCAAGCATTTTGAAAAAGAACACAACTAGAGGTATCATAATCCCAGATTTTAGGGTATAGTACAAAGCTGAATTAATCAAAGCAGACCGGTTCTGGCACAAAAATGGACACATAGATCAATGGAATAGTATAAAGAGCTAGGAAATAAATCTTCGCTTATATGATCAATTAATCTACAACAGAGACAAGAATATAAAATCGGAAAAAACTCTTTGGCAAATGATGTTAGGAAAACTGGACAGCAGCATGCAAAAGAATGAAACTGGACTACTTTCTCAGACCATGTGCAGAAATAAACTCAAAATGGATTAAATACCTGAGTGTAAGAGCTTAAATTATAAAACTCTTAAAACGTAGGGAGTAATTTGACATTGGCATTTAAACATTTTTCTAGATGTGTTTCCCCAGGCAAGAGAACTAAAAGCAAAATCAAACTATTCAGAAATACATGAAAATAAAAAGGCTTTGCACAGTGAGCCATCAAAAAAGCAAAAGACAATCTACGGAATGGAAGAAGATATTTACAAACAACATATTCAATAAGGGTTAATAGCCCAAATATATAAAGAGCTTATGCAACTCAACACAAAGAACAAATAATCTAATAAAAAATGGGGAGAAAACCTGAATAGACATTTTTCCAAAGAAGGCATATGGATGACCAACACATGAAAAGATGTTCAACATCCCTAATCATCAGGGAAATTAAAACTAAATCATAAGGCGATACTACCTCACACCTGTCAGATGGCTAAAATGAAAAAGATAAAAAAAAATAAGTACTGGCAAGGATAAGGAGAAAAAGGAACTCTTGTGCACTGTTGGGGAGAATGCAAATGGTACAGTCCTTGTGGAAAACAGTACAGATGTTCCTCAAAAAATTAAGGATAGAATTACTACATGATCAGTGATTCTGCTCCTGGGAATTTACCCAAAGAAAATAAAAACACTATTCTAAAAGATACATGAACCTGTTTGTTTATTGCAGAATTATTTACAGAAAAAAGATATGGAAGCAGTCTAAGTGCCCATACATCAATGGATAAAGAAGTGGTATATATACACATACATAATGGAATATTACTCAGACATAAAAAAGAGTGAGATCTTGCTATTTGCAAAATAGATAGACCTAAAGGATGTAATGGTAAGTGAAATAAATCAGAGAAAGACAAATACCATATGATTTCACTCATGTAGAATTTACTAAACAAAGGAAATGAGCAAAGAAACAACCTAAACCAGACTCTTAAATACAGAGAATAAACTGGCAGTTGCCAGAAGGGAGTTGGGTGGGGGATGGGTGAAATAAGTAAAGAGGATTAAGAGTACATTTATCTTGATGGGCACTGAATGATGTATAGACTTGTTGAATCATATTGTACACCTAAAACTAATATAACACCCTATGTTAACTATAGTTCAATTTTTTAAAAAGTGACCTAGTTCTGTATTAACTGAAATATTGGGTCCATTATCTATTTAACATAGCAGGTGTCTATGTGACTGTATATTTGTGTGTAGGGTTTACAAATGCCTGAGATTTACATTGGAAATCTACCATAGCATCTGAATATAATTAAAATATGACCTAAGCATTTTAAAAGTTAATTCTAACTTTTTATTCTAATTTCTATTTTAAATTCTAATTTCTAATTTAAATTCTAATTTAAAAGTTAATTCTAACTTAGTAAAACTATGAATTCTGTTACGCTGAAATGAAATAAAAAAAAGAAAAAAAAAGAATACATAGTAAAACTATTAAATCTCCACTTCTTAAATGATCTGTTTACATCTTAGGAAGGATTATAATCAAGGATGCAGAAGATCTAAAAAGCCTTTAAATTCAAATCTATCAAGCTTAATAGCTATGTAACTTTTAAGTTTGGGTTGATTGCTGGCTCATGTTTCAATATTGTGATAAGGATAATTCCCTCCCTTTCCATTAGTGATGGGATTTATATGGCTCTTGGTGAAAGTGGGAATGATGCCTTCTGATTGCCTTGCTCTGTTTATCATCATTGTTGACAGTCAGGAGAAAGAGAGTAACTCATGTTTCAGTTAAGGACCAGAACAAATTAGAACAAATATCCATTACAAAAGATTTGGCCTTGGGGCGTTGGAGAGATGAGGGAAGCATAAAACCAAAGGAAATAAGGCATCCAGAGAACTTAGGGAATCTTTTGACAAAGACCTTTGTATGAAAGCTGAAACTAAGCACCTGTTTTAAGGGCTCGGGTGGTCCACAGCAAAAAAACATAACCTGGAGAAATGAGGAAGAGAAAATATCATAATCTTTAACCAAGATTAAAAATATAAAGGTATGTTCATGTGACTCAGATAAAAGTTGAAATTGAAAAATATTTTATCAGAAGCTAGCAGATATAGAAGGTTGAGATGGTGTGTGGGTTCCTCATCAACCTAGCTGTGTACTGCTTGAGTCAGTGAAGGCAGAAATTAGGGAAAAACCTGTGATTTCTACTTTTGTGAGTATCTTAATGTGCTTTTGGTATTAGCAAACCAGAAAATGGGGCATTTGGTGGGAGACTTCTCATTGGTCTGGATCTCCACAATTCAGGCTCCAAACTGCTTAGAAGTTCTTTTGAATCTTTGGTGATGATTAAGAATTATTAACTCTAAGAAAATTGATGTTTACTTTCTAGAAGTTCAGTGGTAGGATAAGAAGGTAGTTAATAGAGCTATATTTAGAGAAATAGAAGGCACAATTCAATGGAAGGTGATATTTCGTAAGTCTAATGGGATCTTTGGTGATGGGTTTTCCTCTGAAAATATTCTCAATTAAGTACTGAGTAGACTGATAGCCCAGGAAGCAGAGAATTGGTGGGAAAGAAGGAAAAAAAAGTGGTACCTTGGTTAACAATTAGTAAGGGGCCACATGATTTCCTGATAGTCTGAAAAAAAAAATCTGAAAGGTTTTAGGGGAACCCTCTCCAATTCACTGATTTATTGAACTAACACTTATTAAGTTCTCCTGCAATCAGCCTTGATTACATATTTTCTCACTAAATGAATTTACTATACTAGCATTCTCTTTCATTTAAATATCACAAACATTTTTTAAAAATTAAAGATATGGCAAGGAACTTATCTGATAACGACTCTTTTAGGTCGAGGTAAACTATTAAGTACAGCTCTTTAGCAGCAACACATGTATCTTCATTTCTTGACTCAGCAAATTTTTATTCAACAAATGTTATGAGCCAAGGAAGTGCTTTGGATATTAAGAATTCTAAGGTGAACCAGATATTTGTATCAAAGAATAACCAATTTAACAGATAAACAGATAACTGCAACATAGTGACATCATGGAAGAAAGCAGAGTTAGGCAAGAAGTATATCCGAGAGCCCTTGGCCTGAAGAGGAAGATTTTCAGTAAGGGTTTCTATAATAGGTGATGCCCAGGTTTGGGGGGGGGCACAAAGGAATTGGTCCAGGAGGATGGGAGAGTAAATGTGAAATAGCAAGGGAGCCAGTCTTGTCTTCCACTGTAGTGTCACTCACAGGCTCTGGGCCCTTTCTGAGAACAAACTGTCTCCTGTCAACAGATGGCAGTTTTTGGAGAAGGGGGGCACCTGTGAGCTCTCAGTAGCCAACATTCACAGAAGCCCAGGATGGTGCACTGGTCTGGTAGAGGTGCACCAAAACAGCATCAGTCAGCCACCAGGGTACTTGAGCTATGAGTACTAGACATATCAAATGTTGATCCCTCTTTCAAGAAACTTGAATGTAGGTATTTCTCAGTAAACATCCTTGGCCTCAATCTCACAATGAACATTTCTCCCTGGGCAATGTCTACTACTTTCATCTGCAACTCATCACCACCTTCTGATGTCTTGGTGACACCCACACCCACACATCCAGCTAGGCATTTCCCTGAATAAATGTTTGTTGAATGAATAAATGTACTAGGATTTCTCCAGCTGAAGGAAGGAAATTACATTATAGGCAGAAAAGAGTTGCTCAGTGTGGAGCATTGAGCATTGAATATGAGTATTTCAACTTTCATTGAAATACTTTAATATGGAGAAGTAAAGGATAAACGAGGATAATGAATTTAAAGCAGCAGTTCAGATTTGATCAGAATGATAAACAGGTGAAATGTTCTGGTCACATCTGATCATGCTAGATATATTACTTTTTTTGGTTTAAATTAGGGTTTTTTACAGCTCAAAATAAACACGTGAGATAAGTTCCCAAGAATTCTTTCCTCCCTACCCATATTTAGGAGAAAATCTGACACATTTAGTCAACTTACTGAAAATCAAATTCCTCTTTTTCCTCCAGGTATTAGGTTGCTCCTAAATCTAGATGGTGGAAGTGGGGGAAAGTCAGACCTATTGTCAGTGTCTGGATAACTGCAAAGTTCCATCTTTCTGTCCAGGCACAGGGAAGGGGAAAGAGCCATGAGGAAATGGTTAAGAAGGAAACTCAGGCAAGCCTTTCTCTCAAGAGGAAGCAATCTCTTAGACAAAGGACAAAAGTGCAAAAGAGATTTCTCAGGGAAAAAAAGGCACTTCGGCTTACAAGTCTTTTATGATAACAAATTCTCTAGGGAGAGATAACTAGAGAAAACATGTGACTTAGCTTTCAGAAACAAGCCATCTGGAAATGGAAGGAGAAAACTTTGGATGTAAGTTCCTGGCAGTGAGCTCCAGAGGGCATATCGTAGCATCTGCATCTTCTTAGCAATCTGCTGTATTTTGTGCTACGCTAACAACTGACAAAGAAAAAGAATGGAGAGTGTCAAGGACTTACCATTTGGTGCCTCCTACATGTCAGCCACTGAATGAGCTCTTACTTATTCACCCCCTCATTTAACCCTCAGACTGACCATCCTGATATCTTTATAACTTTCAACTTAAAAGGATTTAAGTGTACCTAAAGCAAAATATACTTTTCCATTTTCCCCATAGACCTAGGATTTCAGAAATAGAATTTCCTGAATTGTGATTAGTTATGAAGTAGCTTTCATATTGGGGTAATTTGAGGACAGTACGATGAACATATAAGGTACACTACTCACGGTCTACGCTACTTAGGGTACTCTCAAAATAAACATGGGCCTTAGGTTCCTGGTGAGCCAGCCTTCTGTTCGTTTGGTCATCTTTGGAAGAGAAGGAAAATCAAATATACATCTGCCTCTTTGTTTTCCAACAAATTTTGGGGGAACATTACTAGTTAGAGCCACAGTGACTTTTGGTAGAATGGATGAGAAAAAATGTTTTATATATTTAAGTAGTCAGTTCCATTTTTTTCCTGAAAGTTTTATTTTGAAAATTACTAGTTTTTAATTCTTTTGTCACAAATCAGGGAGATATTTAAAAGTTAAAAGAAAATACCTAAAATTCTTATACCTTCTCTTACACAGAAGATTCAGCATATCCTAATCTAATTGCTTAATTCCATAATTGCTTAAGATACTTCAATAGCTGTTGGTGTGAATGGCCCCTTTGAATTGATGGAAAGAATTTGGGCTGATAGAAATAACCTCTCAAAATCCTTCCTTAATCTATGTAGGAGTATACTGAGCACACTCCATAAAAGAAACTTAAGATGAGAATGCCGTGTATTAGGTGTTACAGCACCACTATGAGGCTATTTTTCCCACATGCAGTTCCATAGCAGTCTATACTTAATGGTTCAGACCTGTCTTCCCCTGCACTATGGCATGGATGCACAGGTTTATTCCAAGACTTCCTGGAAAATCAAGAGGAACATATTTGATCTCAGGAGGTAACCAGTAGAATGGGTTAGAGTGGCCACTAGGCCCCAGGTTTGGGATTGGGGTTTACACTCCTGTAGTGTCCCCTGCACTTTAGGGGAGGGCCTGCTATGCCTCTGTACCTCTCTGAAAGGCTATTATGGTAGACCTCGCACTGGCTTGTGTATTTCTAAAATCCTGAGTTGCCGGGGACTGTTGTTACCTTACTTAGGGTCAGAAAACTTGAGAAAAAGTTATATTGATTCTGAAAATCCAAACATTTTAATCATCAGTTCCCAAAATTTCAATTTACTGTGCATTTATAAAGCAAAACATATGCATATAGATAGAAAGCCATCTGGTAGGACTTAAGTGTTATTCTTTTAGTAATATTCTGTATGAAAATCTAAATGCTTAGAATGTCTTGTACTTTCCTGTCCTCATTCCACTGGGTGAGATAATTATGATGGGATCTGGACGAAATCTTCATGCCTCTTTTCTCAGAGGTCAAATTTATTATGGCATATAATAAGCTTTTTAGGAATCATACCCCTGTCTCATTCTATCTTCATAATGGTGTTCCTTCTACAATATAGCCAATTCCTCCTGAGTGTTCTGGGTCTAATGCCTGTATTTCACCCTTTATCACCCTTCACCTGTCCAATCTGACCTTCATTCTCACCTTTGGTATTTTTTTTCTTTCTTGCCTTTATGCGCTTCCAACTGTGCATACCATACCCCAAATTTCACAGCAGGTCCTTCTTATGTATGTTATTCACTGAGATATCACTGGTGGTATTACTTAGGCATTTTGATTTGTCAGGCACAAGTAAGAAAAATGGAATGTTTTGATCCTAGAAATATATAAACTGTTTTTGCCGTTTCTGCTACTGCTGCTGCTATCATTCTGCTTTAGTTCCATATTTCACTAACAAGGTTTCTCCTCAGAATGCCACTTCAAGTTGCTAAGGAGGATTAGTTTCTACATTGCCATGTTACTTGCCTGAATTACACTCTGTAGGACATGGTGTTTCCTAGGTCCAGAGTATACTAATCCTATTGTATCTTCTTAGGTATCTGTTTGCATATGTAATGCTGAACCCACTAATGATACCAACTTAGTTCTAGGCTTTTATTATTAATGGTCCTGATAGGTCTATACACATGATCATAAAAAAATCACATTGAAATGTGTGAGCCTTTGGCTGCTTAATGGATGAAGGACATTTTGGAGATATGATGTTCTGCAAACTTATGTTTTGTACCTTTAAAAGCTGGTTAATGCAGCCATTCATTAATTCATTCAACAATCAGAACACATGAAATGTGCTAAACCTCTTTAAAGAGGGGGAACCAAATAATTAGCAGCCAGTTCCTATCTTTAATAATCTAAAAATCTAATGAGGAAGGCAGGCATGTAAGTCTTTTTTTTGTGGAATTTTTTTTTCTTTTTCTTTTGATTTCATTTCTTTTCAGCGTAACAGAATCCACAGTTTTACAACACACCCAGTGCTCCATGCAATGCGTGCCCTCCCTAATACCCACCACCTGGCTCCCCCAACCTCCCACACCCCACCCCTTCAAAACCCTCAGGTTGTTTTTCAGAGTCCATAGTCTCTCATGGTTCATCTCCCCCCCAATTTCCCTCAACTTCCTTCTCCTCTCCATCTCTCCATGTCCTCCGTGTTATTTGTTATGCTCCGCAAATAAGTGAAACCATATGATAATTGACTCTCTCCGCTTGACTTATTTCACTCAGCATAATTTCTTCCAGTCCCATCCATGTAGCTACAAAAGTTGGGTAATCATCCTTTCTGATGGAGGCATAAGACTCCACAGTGTATATGGACCACATCTTCCTTATCCATTCGTCCGTTGAAGGGCATCTTGGTTCTTTCCACAGTTTGGCGACCGTGGCCATTGCTGCTATAAACATTGGGGTACAGATAGCCCTTCTTTTCACCACATCTGTATCTTTGGGGTAAATACCCAGTAGCGCAATTGCAGGGTCAGAAGGAAGCTCTATTTTTAACTTCTTGAGGAATCTCCACACTGTTCTCCAGAGTGGCTGCACCAACTTGCATTCCCACCAACAGTGTAAGAGGGTTCCCCTTTCTCCACATCCTCTCCAACACACGTTGTTTCCTGTCTTGCTGATTTTGGCCATTCTAACTGGTGTGAGGTGGTATCTCAATGTGGTTTTAATTTGAATCT
>PISX010007618.1:0-87722 GCA_004024625.1 Mellivora capensis | reverse complement strand
ATAGTTTGGCTATTGTAGACATTGCTGCTATAAACATTCGGGTGCACGTGCCCCTTCGGATCACTACGTTTGTATCTTTAGGGTAAATACCCAGTAGTGCAATTTCTGGGTCATAGGGTAGTTCTATTTTCAACTTTTTGAGGAACCTCCACGCTGTTTTCCAGAGCGGTTGCACCAGCTTGCATTCCCACCAACAGTGTAGGAGGGTTCCCGAGAAGGGGGTAATTTTTGAGACACTTAGCACTTTTGAGGGGAGGAGTTTGCTGAAAGCAGCAGATAAGCTGAGGGAAAGAGCTGCAGAGACAGCGAGCCCTGGAGAATGGGGAAGGGGGGTCCTGGGAAGTACCAGGGTGTAGACAGGGTGATGGGTGCAGAAAGAGAACTAATTTCATCTGTGCCTAGCCCAGCACCCAGTCCTCATGGATGAAATTATTCTTCCTGTTTTTCTTCATCTCCTTTGCTTTCAAAATCTAGAACTTAGGTAGGAATCAATAGTACTTTTGTTCAGCCAGTTTGGGTTAGATGGGTCTTTACAGACAAACCTGAAAGTCAACTGTTATTTTTTATTTATTTATTTATTTAGTTATAATAATTTCTTCTTTGCAGAAACAAAAGACTTAACAATAATGATTCAAAATGGAGTATTTTCAAGGCTCTCTAGACTACCTTTTAAACCAGAACTATACAATTTCAGTGTTTCTGGAAGGAAGCTTAAAGGTGACAGGGCTCAACTTCCTCATTCTACAGGAGGAAACTGAGGAGTATCAGTATTAGTGTCGAGTTTTCCTGACCCTTGAGTACTGGGCTTTCCTACCACACTACCGAGGGAACTGTCGATAGGAAGCATTCTCCTGAAGAAGCCCTGCTATACTTCTCCTCTTTCCTCAGTCTGTAAGCTATTTCATTTCCAGCTTCTCTGTTACCAGTTCTATTTGCGCCTCTCAAGGCCTGGGAGTAAATCGACAGCTCTACATCGACAGCTCTAAATCGACAGTAAATCACAACTCCCGTGTAGAATTTCTCCTCCAGCTTCTTTCTTCTCACAAATGGGGACTTTATTTACCCGAGAATGAAACAACCTACTGCAGGTTTATTTCAGCAGGTTCCAGCTGGGACTGAGGTATGCAAAGTCAAAGAATGGGACTTGGGGAACTAGAGGTTCTGATGGTGCCTGTCAACTGAGGAGCCGCTGTGGCCAGAGGAGAGCTGACACAACTGTGTGCAGAGCAGGGGGCGGGCAGAAAGGGCTGAAGAACAATGTCTCCGTAGCCAGATAGGCAGGGCCCCCAGGATGCGTCTGTGAAGCAGATATTCCAATCTCAGAATGGAGTAGCTTTCTTGCTCATTACTGCCCCCTCTTTTTATTTATTTATTTTTGTATCACGAGAATGAAAAACGATACCCATTTGTAAACATAAGCAAAAGTTACAAAGCGAGTAAATTAAAGGGTAGCAAATGATAAAATCTTGGACTATCAGTTACACCATATTCGTAAACCAGGAAGGGAGCATAAAACTTACTTTCACTAGCCACATGATTAGCTGGAAAATAACCTTCCTGTCCCTTTCCTATGCTGCCATACCACCAGTCTTCATTATCTTTGAAAAACACTCGGATAATGTCTCCGCGATGGATGGTTAGTTCATCTGATCGATTCGCTGTGTAGTCATAAAGAGCCACTACCTACGAGAGAGATAAGACCACCACAGCTTTATCACAACTGTACCACAGAGAAAACCCCCAACATTCACTTCCTCTTGCAGAAGAGCAGCTGAAACCAAAGCAGTACTTTGGTAAGTCTGAGGCTGTCTCAAGGTTTGCTAATGGGATCAGGGGTGGTGGGAACACAGCAGGAGAAGCAAGATAAAAGACTGTGGGATTGAGAAATGGTTAAGAGCATTCAATACACTAAGATTAGCTTCAAAATAGCAGATGTTAATTTTTTTTTTACAAGTGAATTACTTGTGAAGCAAATAAAAAAAAGGCTCACACACCATTCACTTTCTTAGAATTTTCATACTACCTTCAGATCCCATTCTCCCATCTCTAAGCAAATGTATCAGAAAAAAAAAATTCTTCAGAATGTCAAAAATTTTATAAAAAGGAAAGAGCAATGAAACAACCTGATTACATAACTTCATTGTGATCACTTGGTTTACTGTTAATGTTTCTTTTTAAGATATATTCCCCCAAAACACATGCTCTTTGGTATTTTCTATCCACAATCTAAATAGTTTGACTACCTTTAAAACACTCTTAATAAGGTTATTTTCACTAGATACAAATTAAAGAGGAAAAGCCTTTCTGTAAGAATTCTCTGTGTTGTACAGTAGTCACTATATTTGATTTTTTTCTTTTCCAAAAAGTAAAATCAAAATGAATGAGTGCACAGAAACTTAACAAATCCCTTATAGCAGTTACAAGGAAGACGCAGACCTTAATCCATTTTATATATCATGCACTGTATAACGTAGGACATAATATGTGTACTAAAGAATAAACTACTTCTTTTTCTACTTAAATGGGATTTGAAAATTAATAGGTGGTGCCTGGGTGGCTCAGTGCGTTAGGCGTCCTACTCTTGATCTTGACTCAGGTCCTGATCTCAGGGTCATGAGTTCAAGCCTCACACTGAGCATGGAGCCTACTTAATAAAAAAAAAATTAACAGGTTATACAACTAAATATGTAATGGAAAATTATCATTATAATCCTTTGCATTTAGGTTGAGTACTCATTCACTTACTTAACAAGTATTTACTGAAATCCTAATGTGTCTAGTACAAGGCTAGGGGCTAGGTATACAACAATAAATAGGATCCTTTCTAGAAGGCTTAACTCATTTAGGCTCTGCAGATGAACAAAGGATAATCAGGAATTGGCTAGGTGAAGAGATGCAAAGTGTCTTGGGCAGACTATACCACATGTGTGAGAGTCCAGGGAAGAGAAACCTACAATAGACTAATATGATGGGAGCCTGAATTAGAGGTAAGAGCCTCGCTAGCCAGGTGGGGGAGGTGAGGCTGCAGGGTTAAGTAGGGGCCAGATCATGCACGCTACAGGAGCTCACACTCATACTACCGACAAATGGAAGAGATAATGGTTTTATGTAGGAGATGCCGTAAGAGTTCACAAAACCCTGGATGGTGTTTTTAAAATTAATTTACAGTATTTAATAACACATTAACTAGGAGATTTTAATGGATAAATCTGGAATTACCTGCTGTCACTACCTGGTATAAGGGCAGTAATAATAATTTAAGTCAAATGGTACAAATGCAATTCCAACTACTGCTTAGCACAGTCTGTAATTCACAATGCATTACGCAGGATGTTGTTTCAAGTTTACAAATCTCTTAGGACTTTGAGTGTATTGACATCAAATCACTTATGTAAAAGTGGAACTTTTAACTCTTCGCTTCCTTCTTCCGTCTCCAAACCTTTTCTCCTTAATTCTTCTACCTGGTACTATCACAGAAGAAAGCTAATGAAAATGTTCTGAGTGCCTGCCACATTCTAGGTATGATGCTAGTGGCTTATGAAAGTTCTTATACAATCTGTAGGACAATCCTGTCAGGGTATGAATTCTTATTTCAATTTCATAAATGAGAAATTTTATGCACAGAGAAATTTAGTAACTTACTAAAGTTAACTATGAGTTACACTTTTTTTTTTCTTCAAACTGAATACATGTATAGGACATCTCAGTCTAGAATCAAATATTGGGGGAGAAGCAGCAGAGGGGAAGGGAGGGACAGAGATCCTAATCCCTTGTGAAAGATCAGACACATTTTTGGGTGGCCCTATTTAAGTGGCTGACGGCAGAGAGGACCAACAATCCTGGGTCACCAGCAGGCCCACTGTGCTCTTTTCAAGACACCTGAGACCCAGTCCTCGAAATCTGTAAGCATCTGCTATTGCTGTTCCTCACCCTAGCTCTGGTACACGGAAATAGCACGATTCTGATGATTCTTACAGAAGTAGAAAGGCCACGTGCACTTATTTCTCTGAATAAGTGCTGAGGTGGCTGCTGGGGAAAAGAGCACGAGAGATTCAGCTTAGGCAAGAGAATCATTCAGGGAGTCCCACATCAGGCTTGTGTCTTTGTGTGGATTTTGATAATGTGGAACTCATCAAACTGGAGTGAGAAAACCTTTCCTGAATTGTCTACCAGGGCCAGATGAGAAGAGTTCCTTCAGAGGTACAGGGGTCCAAAAGATTTAGAAGATTCTATATTTCCATTTTCCAATTAAATTATCCATGGATTGCTCTCCTCATATAATCAAATCTAGCACACCAGTTCTACGTGGCTTTCCAGTCCTGGCAAATATGTTCCACCCTCTACATCCCTGTTGTGGACTGAATTGTATGCCGCCCCTTTCCCCCCTCACCCCCCCAATTCATAGGTTGAAGCCCTCATCAGGTGACTGTATTTGGAGAGAGGGCCTTTAAATAGATACTTAAGGCCAAATGAGCTCATATGGGTGGGGCCCTAATCCAACAGGACTGGTGTCCTTACGAAAAAGAGGAAGAAATAGCAGGAGCACATGTGCACAGAGAAAAAGGACACAGGAGGACATTTTGAGAAAGCAGCTGTCTGCAAGCCAAGGAGAGGTATCAGAAGAAACTGACCCAGCTGGCTACAAGATTTTGGGCTTCTAGTTTCTAGAACTGTGAGCAAATACATATTTGTTGAAGCCCTCAGTTGATGGTACTTTGTTACAGCAGTCCTGGCAGACTAATACAGTTCTATAGCTGGATGGTGTTGGATGAATCACTCACTACAGCCTGTCATGGCACCACAAATGGCCAACACTTCACTTCGTGCTATTCTGGGTCCTTACCAGCTTGCAGTACTGCATCCAACACCATTATAGTATTATTTCCTGATGTAGAAACAATGAATGGCCTTGTCATCAACATCCTCAGGAGCGTGATGGCTGGGGAGGCTACATCCCTCAAAGCAAAGGAAGTATCTGGAGAATCTCATCCTCATACCATTACTGACACGAAAGTGCAAAACTGCTATACAGTGAGGAATTGGTGTGCTTCACATGCCAAGTCTACATTATGGCAGTGGAGTTATGACCATTCCTTCCTCACACTGAAGGTACATGACAAAAGCCATGTGGCTTATGATAATCTGCTTTACATTCCAGTGTGTGTTTTCATCCAATGTGCCATCTTCTCATTTGAGGACTACTTACTCTCTTTTGAACATCTGAGTATACACAGTAAACTTCTCTGCTTATTTTGAGTTGCAGTGGATTCTGTATAAATTGTCTTCCCCATCTCCAATTACATTTTGTTATAATCTCACTGTTTTAAAGTAAAGCTCCATAAAAAAGTTCGGAGGGGTGCCTTGGTGGCACAGTTGGTTTAATGTCTGACTCTTGGTTTTGGCTCAGGTTGTGATCTCAGGTTCCTTAGATAGGGCTCTAAGCTCAGTCTGCTTGGGATTTGCTCTCTCCCTCTGCTCCTCCCAGTCATGCTCTCTCTCTCTCTCTCAAATCAATCAATTTTAAAACAAAAACCAAAATATGTTGGGAGACACAATCCCATCAAGAGGTGTGTTTTAAATTAATCCTGCATCGATCTTTTCTCTGTCTTCTGGTAGCTCTTGTCATTAGTCTTGACCATTCTTGTGATGAGTATCTTTTACAATGTACCACACAGCGCTCTGGCACTTACATGACAGAGTATCTTCGGCAAGATCTTTGAGCTGACAGAGGAGTTATGACATCTTTCTGCAAAAGAAGTTTAAAAACATTCATTTACGTGCCCATCCTGGTAATGACAGGTCTGGGAAATGGTCAAATTTTGTCCATGATTCGAATACTTGAAACAGAGTTCCTTCTTCTCAAAGCCTGCCAAACTGCTTGGGTGCAGGCAAGAGGGAGGTGCCATTGTGAGTTTTTTGTTTTGTTTTTTAAATAGTTAATTAATCAGTTGATTAATTTCCTGATGTTCATTTTTCAGTCTTCCAAGCAGTGCTTGCCAAAGACAATTTCTTGGTTTAATAAAGCAGAGCCTGTCAGGCTGTTTTAAGACATTTAGATGAATTTTTCATTATTATTGTTGTCTCTGAAGACAGTCTCAATGGTTCTTGAAACCAGTGTACTGAAGGAACATTAACCAGTATTGTTCAGCAGCAGAGATTTCTTGCAACTTCGCCTCTAATATAATCAAAGAATGAAAATTCATAATGGTCCCAAGTCATTCAACAGGCTAAGTTATGTTGAATAAACTCAGACACCTGAGGACTCTCTCCTCTCTGATTGCCCCAGCTGACTCTCTGGTCACTGGGGAACTTTTTGTGCCAGGCTGCAGCCAACGTGCATCTGGATCCCACCACCTTCCCTCTGCTTTCTTCCTTGCTTAACCTGATTTCTAACTTCTGGCGTCTAGAATACTCTTGAAAGAATGAACTTCTCTTGTTTTAAGCAAAACTATGTTTATGGTAATTTGTTGTAATAGCCCTAGAAAACTAAAATATGTGAATTTTACTCTGGGGAATGTTGGATTTTCTTGTACTCCCTTAAAGAGTATAAGACCTTTGTACTTGTACAGTGTTGGACCTTTTTCTGGCATGTAGTTACTTATTAGTTTTGTTAGGGAACCTGGACTGGATCCTGATGGAAGAACCAAGCAGCACTCAGAGACTTTGGACAATTGGAGGTTTATTTAACATTGGTGGGCTCAGAGGAGAGTGTTCTCCAAAGGTCTGACCCCCGAGCACAAACAGGGAGGGTAATTTATACCCTTCTACTTCCGCATACTTGGTACTTTTGACATGCATGCGGGAAATGGGGTAGGGAAGAAGAACCTGGAAGGACTTTGAGACAGGGACTGGAATTCCCTTGCTGCTTTGGTTGGTTATCTTAGAGTACAGTTTTCCCCTTATCAGTTTGACCCTTTCCAGGTTTGATTTTAAGTTGTGTTAGAGTGGATTAGGGAGGATTTTAGTCCACGGCTCAGTAACCCCCACTACCAGGGCGTGATCTTCCTGATAATTCTACTTGATGCCCCACATATTAGAAGGTTTTTTTCAACCTGGCTGTCAGGAGTGTGAATTGTTCTTATTCTCTGTGTAGCCTACTAATTCCTGATGGTTCTTTCCTTATGGAGATTTATCCCAAATATGGGCACATCAGTACTCAGCCAAAGACTTATTAAGGATACTTTTATGGTTACTGGCAGGATTATGACCAATTAACGTAAGGTGAAACAAAAAGTAACATCTCAGTAGTTGTTATTTATTTATTTATTTATTTTTTGGCCAGATGCCTTGTTACAGTTAAAAGCACATTAATTAAAATGTGTAGTTTTAGTGCTTATGATAAAGGCACTTACAACCTTATTATACATTTGGCATTCTTTAAGAAAGCACATTAATCTTTTATATAGAAATATTTAGGTTACATAAACCTAACTTGTGCACAAGTGATAATAAGACCTTTTTTTTAAAAAAAAAATTTATTTTATGTCTTTTCTCCTCATGAATGGCCCTCTCCTCTATCCTTAGAGTGACCTCTGGCTGTGTGGCTGGTCTTGTGATTTTTACCACTCTGGGTAAACAGAAAGCGACTCACATGCTCTTGAATGTTCTTACAATTATTGGAGCAAAGAGAGCAGATATTTCTTTTTGCAAGTTCCGTAAGGATCGTGCAGAAATGGGTATGGTTTAAGCCAGGCAGCTCCACTTACAGCACTGGATTTTTACGTAATTACAATGTGATGGGACTACAGCTTTTTAAAACTTTAAAACAGCCCGAGAGACTGTAACTGCTACCCGAAACAAAATATTTATAATAATGTGTGTCTCAGATGCTGTTCCTTACTGCTTGGACATTTAGGAAACATTCTTAATGAATTTGTAAATCTCTGAGGACAGGGATCCCATGGACCCCTCCCCCCACCCTTCTTTTCAGTTGTAAACTTCATAGAAGAGGTCTAGGTATAGCTGTAGCACTTCAACTCAAAGAACGGTTTATACATCTTGATTTTTTTGTTGTTGTTCATTTGTTTTGTTTTTTGCTTTTTTAACTGTGTATTTCTTTGGACTTAAAATGGTTATGACATCCTCATCACACACTGTTTTCAATCCTTTCTGGGTTAAAGCTGAACTTTCCATCTGTCAGTGCCTATCTTCTTTGCTAGTTTCTGTCCTTGTTCTACACACACAGGTTTTTCTTTTATATTATTCAGTCTTGCAAAAGCTTTGGGATCACCCTGCAGATCAGTCTGAATTCCTGTTAAATGAGGCACATTTAGTGTGTATTCCCTAAGTTCTGGTGCCCATTCCTCCTTCACTTTTTTTTTTTTTTTTTAAGATTTTATTTATTTATTTGACAGAGAGATCACAAGTAGGCAGAGAGGCAGGGGAAGCAGGCTCCCTGCTGAGCAGAGAGCCCAATGCAGGGCTTGATCCCAGGACCCTGAGATCATGACCTGAGCAGAAGGCAGAAGCTCAACCCCCTGAGCCACCCAGGTGTCCCTCCTTCACATTTTGAAGTGAGGCCACAGAGCAGCAAAAGAAGACAACAGTCACTGGATAAGCTAAAGACCTCAGACAACCATAGTCCTCCTGTCTGATCACACTTGTGTCAGTTTCATGAGGTGCTGCCTGTTCCGCAGATGGTGGGCCCCACTGGTCTAGGAAGGTGTCTGCGGCACAGAAATCAAGAGTAAACTTGCCCAGCACCCTGTCTCACTGAGCACCGTGCACTTGAGGATCGGCGTGCCAGCTCATGAGCCATGCTGCAGCCAGCCAGCCTCCACGTGGGCCCCCTTTCCTGCCCTGGCTCTGCCTGCCCACTGCCCCCAGTAATTACTTAACAAGTAAAATAAACTTTAAGAAAGTCTCATTCCTCAATAACATCAATTACAGAATATTTGATCATTATTATGAAAATAGAAACAAGGAACAGATTAAAAAATGTTAGCAGGAAACCAAATTTAACAACAAATTCTGAATTGCACAGAAGTGCATTACTGAATATCCAAAGACTAAATACTTTTCTAAGAGTGACACTGGACCTATATTTTATTTCATGCAAGGAATAAAGAAACATACAGCCCTATTTAAGCATCATATGCTAAAATATATACAGTCTCTTATGATTATTTCCGTAAGTAGTTTGTAAGATACCCGAAAGATATTTATAAAAAAGACACAAAGAAAAAAAAAAAAAGACACTAAGGTCCTGTTATTTTGAACTGATCTTATCTGGATAATAATAATAAATTAAGAAAACAGAGATAAAAAAGTAAATAACTGCACAAAGTTTATTGTTTCTGTACCAAACTATCTGTTTCTATCCTGCTATATATATGTGAACTTTATATACACTTCATCAGACAGATATTTGAAAATATTTGATCCAAATACCTTCTGGTAAAGTAACTAGGGTAATGGAAAGAATACTAAACTAGGAATCAAAACGTTGAGTTTCCAGTCCTGTTTGGGGCATCCAAGGCTGAAGCATACCACTAAAACACTCACACTGAATGTCTGTAGACGAAGGGGTCTGGTACACCCTCCAGCTTTAAAATTCTCTTATACCAGGCACTCCAATAACCATTCGAAAAGAAGAGCATTCATAGATTTTAAAGTAAATTCAAAATATTAATTTGTTGGGTAATAGTGCAGCTGTATAATTTGTGATCATCCATGAATTGGAAAAGCTTGTTTGACTGCTGCAACACTACAGAGGAAAAGCCTCCTGGTAATAAATAAAGAACAATGACAATAAAACGTTTCTCCTGAATTAACATTTGGAAATACTACTTCTTTGACAAATACAAAAGACTTGACCTTTGGACTTCACAAATAAAGTTACTCATTTTATACAATGATTACAGTATTCACTTAAAACTTTTCTTACTGGAAATCATAATTCATATATTTTGTTACAGTGAATCATTAGTGCTTCATTTAAAAAGGCTCCAGGGACGCATGGGTGGTTCAGTTGGTTAAGCGGCTGCCTTCGGCTCAGGTCATGATCCCAGCGTCCTGGGATGGAGTCCCACATCGGGCTCCTTGCTCAGCAGGGAGCCTGCTTCTCCCTCTGCCTCTGCCTGCCACTCTGTCTGCTTGTGCTCGCGCTCTCTCTCTCCCTCTCTCTCTGACAAATAAATAAATTAAAAAAAATAAATAAAAAATAAAAAGGCTCCAAAATATATCTTTTTATTGAGATGTGTTTTAAAAATCAAGAGAATGATGCAAATATTTTTGGACTAGACTACAGATTTTTTTTTTTTTTGTTAGTGAAGAAAAATGACAGTGTACTTTAATTTTCCTTCTTGGGAGGGATAGGAAAGGGAGAATTATGAATCACTGGTTTAGATTAGGGTCCCAAAAGTGTGGTCTCCAAACCAGCAACAGCAACATTACCTAAAGTTTGTTAGAATTGCTAATTTTTTTTTTTTTTTTAAGATTTTATCTATTTGACAGACAGAGATCACAAGCAGGCAGAGGCAGGCAGAGAGAGAGGAAGGGAAGCAGGCTCCCCGCTGAGCAGAGAGCCCGATGCCGATCCCAGGACCCCGGGACCATGACCTGAGCCGAAGGCAGAGGCCCTAACCCACTGAGCCACCCAGGCGCCCCCAAAATGCTAATTCTTAAAAAAAAAAAAAAAAAGAAATGCAAATTCTTGGGCCCCATTCCAGAGCAATTAAAATCATACATTCTGGGGATGGGCCCAGGAATCTGTGTTTTAACAAGCCTTCCAGACGATTCTAACATACCTAAAGTTTATTTAGTTAATACTTTATTTCAATGATCTACTTTATAAAACACACATACTTGTTTTTTGCACATATCAAGTATGCAACTCAATGGGTAAGAAATATAAAGCCAAATCTTATAACAAAGTATTATTGGCAAAACTTAAAAAAAAAAAAAAGTAAACCTGTTCCTCCTTTCCTATTAATTTTACTTAATCTCGCTTAGTTTTCCTCTTGTCTCACTGAAATGTTGACTAGCTCCAGATTTGAGTAACTTAACATCAATTTTTGTCATTTTATCAAAAAGCATATGCTCAAACTGCAACTAGGAGTCAGGGCAAATATTTCTTAGGTTTTCCTACAATCTCTTGAGGATTAGTAAAACTTTTAAAATAGAAAAACAAGTACAATTGAAAAATCAAATCTGTTCATCTGGCAGTAATCATGACATCCCTACTGTGAGTGAGCTACTCTTACAGGCCAGGACAACAGCAGGGAACCATACCAACAAAGATCCATGCTCTAAGAGAGCTTATGTTTTATTGCACGTTTCATTGTTTTTGGTCTGGTAGCTCTTTTCTGAAAAGGGATACTCTTAGAGTATTTGTAAAAGTTACTCTTCTGTTTATCTACTTTCAAGTTGCTAATACATAGTACCAGGGTATATGTTCATATTAAATTCTAAAATAATAATTTCTAATTCCTTCAGAAAAGGATGATGAATTTCTTTAAATTCTCTTAGTAAACCATGAGCTATGAGTAAATATAAAAATATTAGTAAGAAAGAGCTAGATGCAGATAACATATCTAAACAAAAATAAATTCAAGTATTTGCAAAGAACATATTTATGAACAATTTATAGACACAGTTTTAGTAGTTATAAATTTTATACTCCATGGTTTAAAGGTAGTGCTTTATAGAGATCATAGATATAGATAGATCCCTTATGATAAGTGAATGTTCTTCCTTTACTGTACTGCATTTATTACTTGGTTTTATCTATGTGTAGATGCTACTTTCTTGGCCAGGTCTTTTCATAAGTCATAGAACTGTGAGAGGTAGTAAAAGAATTTTTAAAATACTGAAACATGAAAATTTATAAATATTAAAATGAAAAAATGTATAAACTTGTGAAGACTATAAAGACAGATAAATGTTAAAAACTTAAAAATAAATATAGGTAAATAAGTTAGGAAACGGTTCAAATAGACCTGTATTGCTGCAAAACTACTTAGGAAAAGTCTTCTCTAAACTTGAATAGGCACCTACAGGAACTCAAAATGTCTAAGTGAGTGCAATTTCTATTTCTTTTTTTTTTTTTAGAGTGAAGTACAGGTGTACATCTCTGTGCTTAAAAACCCACTATAGGGATAACAGACATATTACTTAAAAGTAATGTAAGGTCTGGAGACAAGTCTTTTGAGAACGAATTTTAAATCTCTTTTTGATGCTTAATGTCATCTTCAAGATTTTCTGGCCACCAACCCTAATTGTAAAGAGTTGCAGTCTTTGATATTACAGAAACTTTTGAGAACTACTGAAGAGTACTCCTAAATACATTTGTTAAATTTATTAACAGAACTCATTCAAACTATAAGCAACTTCTAAAAATATGAATTAATATCTCATTCATATAATAAATATCTCAAGCTTGTGCTATATATATGGCAGTGTACACAGTATGGGAAAGACAAAGAAATGCAGCCTATGGTTCTTGACCTAAAAATGCTTAGAATAAAATTAAGAAAAATATACTGTTCCAAGCATTATATACTAAAAATCTTTATTTTTAAAGTTTAGCAGAAATTAATATATCTATAACAATCTGCTTTGTTTTATGATATATTTTACATAAAAACACCACTACATTTATATGTCTTAGTCTTATTCAACCAAGGTTTTAAATGTATTAGTTCTAAAGCAAGTATATAAATCTCAGTTTGGGTCATTTTTCAGCATCGATATACATTTACTGTTAGTTAATAATCTGCTATGCTATACGTATGTGTGTATTCATCTAGATATATCCAGAAATATGTGTATCTACCATTTATTTAATATTTACTATATGCCAGGGATGTGCTAAACACATAGGGTATGTACACATATTCTTTTTTTTAATTTTAGAGAAAGCAATCAAGCACATGAGTGGGGGGAGGCGCACAGGGAGAGAGAATCTCAAGCAGACTCCCCACTGAATTGGAGCCTGAAGCGGGGCTTGATCTCACAACCCTGAGATCATAACAGGAGTTGAAACCAAGAGTTGGACACCCAACCGACCAAGCCACCCAGGTGCACTAAAGCATATTCTATGTATGTGTGTGTGTGTATTTGTAAATATACACACACATCATAACCACTACCGTATTTAGTATTTATTATGCCTTTAATTTCTTTAATTATAAACTAAAATAATTTTTATTTGTCTAAATCACTGTCTGGAAGATTCTAGATAGTAGTAGGTCTATTTTCTCCTAAGCCTATGCTTCTAATCTCTAAATTTATATACTTAATTTTGAAGTTAGAGACCTTCATGGAACCAAGTAAATATGAGGCTGCTTGGTTCACTGTGACTTTCCTTAAGGTTATGCTGAAAGGAAGGTGTTAAAAACTTGGTATTTCTATAAAAGAAGGTACATGAAGAAGATCATCAAAATATTTTCTTTATATTAGCTTCTTAGTCACAATTTGTTGAGGTCACTGAACTGGGAAATTAGGTGGAAAACTGAAATTGGGCCAAGGTGACAGCTTATATATGTATCTTAACATGTATGCCCATCTGATTACTGCAGTTTATATTTAAGGGTGGAGGGAATCACTGAAATGACTACAGGCAGAGTTACTTAGGAAAGACTTTGCAAAAGAAACTTGAGTAATCAGTTTATAAATGTAAAGAGAGAAGCTTTTCAGGTTGCTAATAGCTAGACATCAATAATTCACTGCTCATCTTAAGCACTGATGCTCATCTATTTCCAATTCTAATGTCAATCCAAATATTCTAGGGAAAGCTCATGTACACACCTGTGAGCATTTGGTTTAGTGGGGAAGAAGAAAAGAATAACAGAAAAATAATGAAAAATCTTAATGGAAAACATCCCTACATTACTATATAATTTTAATTGTGTAATGTATGGAGATGTACACATATAAGTAAGACACTATAAAAGTTACCAAACAGTATTTCAAATGGAAAAACAAGAATCAGCACATAGAATTTTAAAGATGCAAATGGAAAACTTGAGCTTATGAACAAATGAGTAGAGAAGCACTTTTGGAAAGGGGGAGAAACTTTGGCTCTTCCATAAAGGCAAGAACACTGATAAAAATGGTCAAACCCAACTTTTTAAGAAGTCTGAATATTAGCCAAAGCACCACAACAATCCAAGGATCATGTATTCACAAAAACCCCAGTTGAATCTTTGTGGAGTTTTAACCTGTCCCATTCCCATTAACCTCTTGCCAGCTCTATGGCAGTCTTGAAAACAGACTCACAACTATGGTAACCAAAACCTAGCAGACTAGCAGTCACCAGATAGCACAGAATGGGTTCAAAGCCCCGAAAGCCCTATATTCAGAGAAGTACCACTATATGACCTAGGTGGCAGCTCCTGAAGTCTGTCAAGTTCCCTTCTCTGGGTTTGTCTTTACTTGGTGTGACTCAGAGCCAGCAGTGTGTACAGTTGTATCCTGAGGGCATTTGTCAAAAACAAAGAGTGGCAACTTAGGTGATGATATGAGTTAGGACAAATAAGGAACTGGACAAAAAACCTGAAAGACAAAATTGGGAAATGACATGTCTATAGGATACTCTGAAAAGCTCTAACATTCCTGAAAACCTAGAAGGCCATGTGCATGTGCAGGACTGTGTGTATGCCCAGAGAAGGCTCTAATTTTTCATCTCTGGTTAACCTTGACAGTTTATGCAAGCAGAAAGTGAAGTGTAAGTAAGGCAGAGTTATAAACTGCCTATTGAAGCAATGAAAACAAATCCTAACACACACACACAAACTCCTTGGAAAAGGCTACAGAACTTGGTTCCAGGCATTTAAGGAAATTTCTCTCCAACCATTAGCTGACCAAACAGACATCTCAGTGGTCAAACAATACAAAAAATACAGACTTTATCATATAGAATTACTCCAGGAAAGTCACCAGCTAAATAAATATTAACAGTAACAATAACAAAAATGACAAGTCATGGGGAGCAGGTGTAGAAAATCTAATTTCCAGATGTGCCACATTATACCATTTCAAATGTCTAGTTATCAACAAAAAATTATGATACACAAAAAGGAGCAGTAAAGTATAACCATACAGGGGAATTAAATAAGTCAACAGAAATTGTCCCTGAGGAAGCCATGACATTAGATTTACTTGGTTTAAAAAAATATATATATATATGTATACACACACATATATGTATATGTATGTTTACATATATATATGTCACAGTGAATAGAAAATACCAATAAAACCAGAAATTATTAATAGAATACAAATTCCAGAGTTTAAAAGTACACTATTAACTAGAAGCATTCAAGAGATTTGAACCAGTAGAGGAAAGAATCAGTGAACTTCTAAGATAAGTAAATTGGGATTACCTAGTCTGAGGAACAGAAACAAAAAAGAAGAATGTCAGAGCCTCAGAGATGTATGGGATACCAACTATACTATCATATGCATGGGAATCCCAGAAGGAGACAAAAGAGAGAAAGGGGAGAAAAAAATATTTGAGTAAATAATGGCCCCAAACTCCCCAAATCTGATGAAAAACATTAATGTGCACATCCAAGAAGCTAAACATACTCCAAAAGAATAAACTTAAAAAAGGATCCACATCTAGAAATATTGTAGTCTAACTACTGAAAGACAAAGACCAAGAATCTTGAAAGTAGCAAGAGAAAACACATCACATAGGATTCTCAATAAGACTAACAACAGACTTCTCATCAGAAATCTTGGGAGGTCAAAAGTTAGTAGGAATAGGCTTTCAACATTTTGTGCTAAAAGACTCACCTATCATTCAACATGCAGCAAAACTATCCTTTAAAAAGGAAGGAGATATTAACATATTCCCAGATAAATGATAACAGAGATCATAACTAGCAGATCTGCCCTTCAAGAAAAACTATGGGAGTCCTTCAGTTTGAAACAAAAGGGCATTTTGACAGTAACTCAAGTCTACATGAAGAAATAAGAGCAGAAAAAAAGGTAACTACATAGGTAAATATAAAAGAGTATTTTTATTTTTTTTGGTAACTCCTCCATCTAATTTAAAAGACAACTTCATAAGGAAATAATTATAAAAAAGTCTTGATGAGCTTACAATGTATAATGCTGTAATCTGAGTAACAGTAATAGCATAAAGGAGATAAAAGGAAAAAGAGCTGTATTACAGTAAACTTTTAACATACTACTGAAATTAAGCTGATATTAATCCAAACTAGATTGTTTTAAGTTAAAATGTTAACTGTAATTCTTAGGGTAACTACTAAGAGAAGTAATATAAAAAAAAGGGAATTAAAATGGTGTAGTGAAAAATATTCATTTAACTAGAAAAAGTGAGCAATAAAAATAAAAAAAATAAAAAAACCAAAAAGATATATCAGACATAAAACAAAACTGAGGGGTGCCTGGGTGGCTCAGATGGTTAAGCATCTGCCTTTGGCTCAGGTCATGATCCTGGGGTACGAGATCAAGCCTGACTGGGCTCGCTGCTCAGTGGGGAGTCTGCTCGTCTGCTTCTCCCTCTCCCTCTACCCCTCCCCACCTCATGTTCTCTCTCTCTCTCTCTCTCTCAAATAAATAAATAAATAAAATCTTAAAAAAAAAAAAGAAAAAGGAAACAAAATTGGGGTGCCTGGGTGACTCAGTCAGTTAAGCGTCCAACTCTTGATTTTGGCTCAGGTCTTGATCTCAGGGTTGTGAGATACGTGAAATGGATCTCTGCATCAGACTCCATGCTAGGCATGGAGCTGGCTTAAGATTCTCTCTCTCCCTCTCCCTCTGTTCCTCTCCCCCCCCCGCCTTCTCCCCCACCCCCCCAAAGAGAATAAAACTACACTTTTATTAAGTCCAACTACTGTGGACTTAATTCTATCCCATCAGTAATTACTTTAAATGTAGATAGATTACACACTCCAAACAGAAAACACAGATTATCAGGATGGGAAAAAACAATGATCCAACTGTATGTTGTCTATAATAGACATATTTTAGATTTAAAGACAAAAAAAATTGAAGAGGATGAAAAAAATAAACCACACAAACAGAAATCAAAGGAGGGCTGGACTGGCTATTGTAGTATCAGGCAAAATAGAATTTAAGAAAAAGATCATCAGTAGAGACAAAGAAGAGCATTCTAAAAGATAAAAAAGTCAGTCAGTTAGGAAGACATAAGTATGTATAAATATATGTGCAAGTAATACAACCTTTAAGTATGTATGCCTCTAAGTACATATGGCAAAACTGGTAGAACTAAAATGTGAAACAGGTCCACAACAATGTTTGGAGACTACAATACCCTACCTTCAACAGTGAGAAGAACTAGGCCCAACATCATCTGGAAACATAAGACCTGATCAATACCATAAGCCAACTAGATCTAGCAGACATCTATAGAACACTGCACCCAACAAAAGCAGAGTACATATCCTTCTTACATGCACACAGAACATCATCCAGGATAGACTGTAAGCTATGCCATAAAATAAGCCTTTTAAAAAACTCCTGACATCACAGAAAGCATGTTCTCTAACCACAAAGAAATAAAAACACAAATCAGTTATGAATCTTTGGGAAATTCATAAATCTGTGCAAATCAAACAACACACTCCTAAATAACCAAGGGATCAAAAAGAATTCAACCCGGGAAATTAGGAAAAGATACACACAAAAAAATAAACACAATATGCCAAATTGTATGAATGCAACAAAAAGCAGTGTTCTGAGGAAATTCTGTAGCTGTAAATGCTTTTATTGAAAAGAAAGATATTAAATCAATAATTTAATTTTATACTTTAAAACTAAAAAAGTAAGACTAAATGTAGAGTAAGCAGAAGGAAGAAAATAAACACTAGCATGGAAGTAAATGAGATAGCAAAGAGAAAAAGAGTAAAGAAAATTAATAAATCTAAAAATTGGTTCTTTTGAAAGATCAATAAAATTAACAAAACTTTATCTATACTGACCATGGGATGGGAGGTACCCTTCGAATTAATAAAATCAGGTATGAAAGAAGAGATATCAGAACCGGCTTTAGAGAAATAAAAAAGGATCCTAGGGAGTGCTGTTATCAACTGTATGCTAACAAGTAGCCTAGATAAAACGAATACATTCCTAGAAAGACACAAAACTGACTAAAGAAGAAAAAGAAAACCTGAGTATAAAGAGATTGAATTAGCAATCAAAAAACTTCCCATAAAGAAAAGCCCTCACACGGTATGCATCACTGGTGAACTGTACCAAATGTTTAAAGAAAAAATAACATCAATCTTTCACAAACACTTCCAAAAAATAAGATAGAAATGAACACTTTCCAAATCATTCTATGGAGTATTGCTGTGATTCCAGAATTAGACAAGACTAAGATTTCTTATGAATATTGATGTAAAAGCGTTAATAAAATACCTGTAAACAGAATCTGCAACATATAAAAAGGATTACCCACCATAACCAAGTGAAATTTATCCTAGGAATGAGAGTTTGGTTTCACATGAAAATCAGTCAGTGTAAAAGACCATATATATATGTGTGTCGGGTAAAGGGAGAGAGAGAGAGTCTTAAGCAGGCTCCATGCTCAGTGTGAGGCTGATCTCACAACCCTAAGAACATGACCTGTGTCAAAATCAAGAGTTGGGCACTGAATAGACTGAGCCACGGAGGTGCCCCTAAAAGACCATATTAATAGCATTAAGGACAAAACCCATACAATTACCTCAATAGATAATGCAAAATCATTATTAACGAAAATCAAATTAATGAAGTCCGACCTCCTTTCCTGATAAAACACTCAACAAGTAAGAACACAAAGGAACTTTCTCAACCTGATACAGGTGATGTATAAAAAAACATACTTAATGGTCAAAGACTGAAAGTTTTCCCCCCCAAATTAGGAATAAGACACTGAACTGGAAATTCTAGCTAGGATAATTAGGCAAGGAATAAAAAGGCATTTGGGTGGAAGGGAAGAAGTGAAACTACCTCTATTAGTAGACGACATGATCTTATATATAGATAGTCAGAAGGTATCCACAAAAGAATCCCCAGAACATCTTTTAGAATAAACAAATTCAACAAGGTTGTGGAATACAACATCAATAAACAAAAATCAAGTATATTGTTATACCTGAGGAATGAACAATCCAAATATAAAACCAATTCATTTGCAATATCATAAAAAAATGAAGTACTTCAAATCAAAGTCCAAGAGTTATATACTGGAAATCATAAAATATCTTTGAAAGAAATTAAAGAATATCTAGATAAATTGAAAGAGCCATGTTACTAGATTAAAGACTTAATAGTAAGACAAAAATATTCTTCAATTTTGATCTACAGATTCAACAAAATCCCTATCAAAAATTTTACAGAAACTGAGAAGGGGATTATAAAATTCACATGGAAACAAAGAACCTAGAATTGCCAAAACAAACTAGAAGAAGAATAAAGTTGGAGGACATACCCTGATTTTAAAACTACAAAGGTACAGAAATTAAAACGGCAGTTTACAGATATAAACACAGGAATATGGAATTATATGCAATATAATTAAGAGCCCAGATAATAAATCCTTACATTCACAGTCAAGTGATTTTTGACAGGGTGCCAAGACCATTAAATGAGGGAGGAACAGTCTTTTCAATAAATGGTGCTGCTAAAACTAGATAGCCACAAGCAAAAAAAATGAAGTTGCACTCCTAATTCATACCATATACAAAAATTAACTCAAAATGGATTCTAGAACTAAAGGTAGAACTAAATGTATAAAACTTTCATAAGAAAACTGGCATGAATCTTTGTGACCTTGGATCAGACAATGGTTTCTTAAATAAGACATCAAAACACTGAGTGACAAAAGAGTAGATAAACTGGACTTTATAAAAATCTTTTAAAAATGTTGTGCTTCAAAGGGCACAATCAAGAAAGAGGAAAGACAACCTAAGAATGGCAGCAGTTTTCTGCAAATTATATATCTGATAAGAGACTTGTATTCAGAGTTTATAAAAAACTCTTACAAGTCAATAAAAAGACAAACCCAACTAGACATATATAATACAATTGTATTTACATATTTATATTTATATATAATTTATATATTTATGCAATTGATGTATATATAGCATGTATATATTTATACATCATATGCCTGGCACATAGTAAGTACTCATTCAGTAAGTGTTAGGTATAACTATTATTATTTAACTCCTAAAGTTCTTTGAGTTATTATAGAGGTTTTATAATAACACATTTCTGTAGGATGCCCACAGTTATAAATGTGGCCCTGTTTTCCAAATTAAATATAGATTTGCTAACTTTAACTCAATTTCTAAAAACAATTAATTTCTACATTTGGCATAATAATCTCTCAATCCAATATATACATATACTTATATAACATTCATTTAAAAAATCTAATTAATAATATAGTAAAGCAGAATTAAAATTTCCCCAATTAGGAAATGGACAAAGGATTTGAATAGATCTTCCAAAGAAGATACACATAGAGCAATTAAAAAATGCTCTATCCTTAGTCACTAATGAAACACAAATCAAAGTCACAAGATACTACTTTCCACCCACTAGGATGGCTATAATAAAAAGGACAATATTAAGTGTTAGTGAGGATATGGAGAAATTTAAACCCTCATACATGGCTGGTGGGATTATAAAATGGTCTAAACACTTTGAAGAATATCTGGGCAGTTCCTCAAAATGTTAAATAGAGAGTTACCATATGACGCAGCAATTCCAGTACTATTTATGCCCAAGAGAACCGAAAACATGTCCACACAAAGACCTATACTCAGATGTTTACGTAGTATTACTCATCATAGTTAAAAATGGAATCAACCCAATGTTCAAGAGATTAATGGATAAAGTAAGGTATATCCATGTACCAAAATATCATTCGGCCATAAAAAGGAATGAAATTCTAATGCATGCTACAATACAGATGAACTTTGAAATCATTATGCTAAGTGAAAGAAGCCAGATACAAAAGGTCACATATGATATAACTGCAATTATATAAAATGTTAAGAATAAGCAAATTCATAAAGATAGAAAGTAGATTAATATTTGCAGGGGCTAGAGAGAGGTGGTGACGGTGGTGGCGATTTCTAATGAGTATGGGACTTCTTTTTTGGGTAACAAATATACTTTAAAATAGAGAGTGGTAATGGTTATAAAGCTGTGAATATACTAAAACTCACTGAATTGTAAACTTTAACAGGGTAAATTTAAAAAAAAATTTATTTGGAGAGAGAATAAGTGAGAGAGAAGGAGCGGGGTGGGGGCAAAGAGAGAGGGAGAAGCAGACTCCCTATTGATCAGGGAGCCTGACTATAATGAGGGGCTCAATCCTGGGACCCTGTGATCATGACCTGAGCTGAAGGCAGATGCGCTTAACCAACTGAACCACTCAGGCGCCCCTATCAGGGTAAATTTTATGCTATGTGAATTAAATCAAAATAAAGTTGTGATTCAAAAAAGAGCATCACAGAAATTATGGTTATGGGAAGTAAAATTGGTTATGATAAATAAAACAACAGATTCGAGCAAAAATACAGAGTTCTCCATGAAAGAGCAGAGAGCCCTGATTCTGGCTATGGAACCATGAACAATAGAGGTTCAACTGCAGAAATATAATGGAAAAGAAAGAAATACATAAGAGAGAGAGAGCTAAGCTGAATATGTATATTACAAGGTTTTGCTGGTAAGAACTAAGCAGCTGGTAGCACCAGTGACTGAAAATTACCGTGGAAAGGCCCAGTGAAAGTCCTGGGAAGACAGGAATTTTGAGCTGTACTCATTTTTAGGTTCTTTGGGTTAACAACTGTTAATGGCCTAAGTACTTCTTACAAAGATTTTTCTAGCAGAATGGAGAAAGGAAAGAATAAGATCAGAAACATCAATTGAGGAGTCAGTCGTACTTAGGTATCAGCTAACTTCTATGTATACAATGAGCTTTACAAGTCTCAAGGAAGAAGGGATGAAGCCCGATCACCTCATTCTTGGGTAATAGTTACAATTACCTTCTCATTCCTTCACTCCAGTTCTTCAAACAGCTGTCTGTGGCATGTGGGTAGCATAGTTTGAAGTGCAGCAGGTGTTTGTAATTTCCTTTCTCAAGGTCACAGGTGACTCTGCCAGTGCACTCGATAAACCACAGCTTCTGGGCCCCTTTCTTCCCACCAAACCCCAAGATCCCCTTCTCACATCCAGATTACTCTCTGCTACTTATATGACTTTAACTCACCCACAGCTATTAAAACTGAATTATTTCCAGGAAATCTACTAAGACTCCATCCACTAACCTCAAATCATATCTGATTAAAACGTCTTGGTGGGCAGATGGATATTTTCCAAAATATATATTTTTTAAAACTGGCTTTCTTAGGTAACTTTATATTAGATTTATTCAGAGGGAAGAGTCCTATATGGCTAGTGCTTTCCTCAAATCCAGGCCCTCATGACACTTCTAGCTGTTATTTTGGTCAGCTTTTCCAGTAGTGCTCAGCTACCCTTCATGACTACCCCTACTCAATCCCGTTACAAGTTACAGTAAGGACACAAAGATCAGATGAAGTAATATACAGTACATAGCAGGGCTCTTAAAACCATAAACTGTTTTCATAAGTGCTAATTGATGTTAACATTACCTGAGCTGCTCCCAATTTCCTTGTGCCACTGAGTGATATTAGTATGTAATGGTTTATTCTCATTAACTGACTCTACTTTTAGGGAATTAATATTTTTGGTTCATCTATCATAATTTATTAACACATCCAATAATTGTTTCTAGAAGATACTTAAAGACCTTTAGTGTCTCACTCAGACTCCTTACTGGCAAATGATGATGATAATATTTTTATTTTCTAGAACTCATGACATTCAAGTGATATAACTTACATAAAACATTCTGCACAGTGTCTAGCAAACAGTCAGTGCCCAATAAATGATATGTATAATCATTACCATTCAACTCCTAAAGTTCTTCAAGTTATCACAGAGGAATGGTGTTTTGTAGTAAAATATTTCTGCAGAACACCAAACAACTATTTTCTAAACCAAATATGGATCTACTAACTCCAATTCCATTTCCCAAAGCAAAAATTTATTTCTAGGTTTGGCAAATAAGCTCTGAATCCAGAAAGCGCCCTCAGAGAAGTCTGCTCATGTTGCCATAAGATATATAATGTCAGGCAAAGGTATGGTGATATGAAAACTTTATGAAGTTTCATTCAAGAAACAGAAAAAGAAGTTTCATTTCCTCTAGGGATTTATCTCAATCTTTGTGCATCAAGCCAATCTGTGACCCAATTATGTGGTTATACCAGGAGGTGTCTGTGCTACTGAATGCTGTCCTGCTATTTCTGCCAAAGACTGATCTCTGGGGACGCTGAGATAATGGCAGGATAAGAGCAGGATAAATTCCAGAAGAGGAATGTGTGTATATTGTCAAGGAAAAAAAAAAGGATCTATGGAATATTAATAGTTGCAGATATAAATGTTCCATCTAGGCAGGAAAAACAGAGCACTAGTGTGATGACTTTTGATTAAATTTCCCCTGAAGTGGAAAATAATACTCTGTAAGATGATGAGTGTTAAATTTTTTCTTTTCTAAACAACTGCTTCCTTCCTTTTTTGGCATGATCAACTCAAATTTTGGTTTCTGCTATGGACTATATTAACACTTCCTTAAGAATAAAATTTTATACTGGTTGGAAGAAAAATTTCAAGTAATCACCAAATCTTATTTTAAAAGACATGCAAGTAAATACTTTGCTAAAGTATATAATGCAATGTAACACTGAAATTGCTTTTAAATAATAATATGTCCCAAACAAAATGACTTAACAAATAAAAACTTAAATTGTCCACATGCAAGGGAATTATTGCTGTTTTGGTTTTGTTCACTGCTCAACATTTTTCTAATGTTTTGAATAAATAAAATTAATAAGTGGTATTATAAAATATGTCAATGTTACAGAGTTTGGGAAAGAGCTATAATCGTACATGGAAAAAATAAAGAATTCAAAAGAATTCTGGCAGGCTGGATAGTGAGTCAAAAATAAACTGATGAAATTCAACAAGGATAAAATGAACAAATCTATGCTTTGGGTTAAATAGTATTAAGCTAATGCCTGAAAGATTACTGTGTGCTGGACATTGTACTCAGTACTTGAAACAACAGTCTAACACTAAATAAGGTAGGTATTATTCGCTCCATTCTAGAGAGGAGGATACCGAGGCACAGATCTATAAATAATGGGAAATATGTTTTAACAGCACATCTTTAAAGCCTCGAGGAGTGATGGTAGGTCACAGTTTAGTATCAAACACAATATTCAGGTTACAGAAACCAGTAATAACCACTACATTTTTCACTACGATTAGAATATTAAGTCCAGTTCTGGATACCACTTTTCCTAAGAATGGGAACAAACTGGAATGGAAACAATATAGATTAAGGTAAGTAGAAGAAAATTATATAATTAAGCTATAAAAGAGAAGACCAAGGTAAAATGATGGTCTTAACCATATTAAAAGCTGCAAAATGGGTGAAGGGGGAGTAGGAGGTATGGGCTTCCATTATGGAATGAATAAATCATGGGGAAAAAAGGTACAACACAGGGACTATAGTCAATGGTATTGTAATAGTGTTTGTAGTCAAAGATGGCAGCTACACTTTTGGTGAGGGCAGATAGCTACAGGACTGTTGAATCATGCTGTATACCTGAAACTAATGTAACACTGTGTGTCAAGTACATTTCAATTACAATACAATACAATACAATGAAATGTCAACTGGAGAGAGGTACTAAACAAAAAACCAAAGCCAAAATCAAACCCCAAAAATAAAACACCAAACTCCTTCTCTTGATGGATTATATGTTTTAGTAGGGGAGCTATATTCCTTTATTTTTTTGTATGCTTTTCTGCTATAAGGCCTCACATTCTTAAGATTGTGAATTAAATATAGCAGGGTTTATGGAAAAAATCTGGTCGTTTCCAACTACTTAAAATCTATGGTACTTCGTCACCAGGGTACTGTCAGTAACAATCCTAACCGAAGTGCTAATGCCGTGTGAAATCTGTGCAGGCATTTGCTCCCAGCATTACTGTCTGTCAATCCTGAGACTCTGCAGCCTCACACCCTAGCATCCGTGAGATCTCGCCTGAAATGCAGGTCCTTAAAAAGATTTACTTTCAATAGAGCCCAGTTCATCAAAATTAAAAATCCAATCCAGGTTTTAAACTTCATCCATCAAATAAGACAATTTTTTGAAATTGGAAGAAATGTCTTAGCAGCTTCATTCGTACTAGCAGCGACTAAAGCAGCCACTAAAAAAGTTTTTTTTGGCTTTGAAAAAATTGATCCATCTTTCCATTTGATGGTGAGAAAGCCGGCCTCTGATTGCTTTAACACTTAAAACATGCAGAAAAGAATTCCTCTGCACATTCATCTATTAATGCACACAGGCTAACTTATACCCTAGAAACACAGACTGTACTTACAAGGACAGTAAGTACTACAAAAAAGGTTAGGGGCTTAAGCAAATGTTCTGGGCAGGGCATATCACCACTTCCCCTTTATATCAATAAACAGAGCTTCCATCTTCTGGCTCCTGTCTTCCTAGGTTAAGTCTGTAAGGGAGCAGACACTCTTCTAGCACTTGCTTTTTTTGCTGCACGGAAGGGAAAAATAACCAAAACAATTCCTCTGGAGTAAGGTCTTATGGGAACCATGTGTTCATACTTTTAGATATCTCACTGGCTTAATTAAGAAAGGACCTCACCTAAAATAAAATAATTTTAATTTCTTTGGTTTTCAAATGTTTTAGATGTATGTACTATTTTAAAAATTTTAGGCTCTTTGGAATTGTCCTTGAGTCATGGTTTTGATTAGCCTATTCCTCAGGTCCCACCAAGTTTGTATAACTGAATGTGCCTTTTCCTATTTTAGGAAAAACAGTAAAAGAGTTTGAAGTGGACAAAAAAGAAGAGCAGCTATTCTTTCAGTGGAACACCAGGCAGCCTGGCCAGTGCCTCTCCCTGACTGTACCAGACATGCTTTCCGACCAGCCTGTTGGCCAACTTGCACAGACACCTGAATGCCATATTCTATTGCTTGGCATCCTTTCACCTTGCACTGGGCTTGTGAAGGTGGAGATTTAGTCCTATAGGGAAGAGATTTAGGAAGGAAAGGGAAGGGGAGGGATGTTTCTGATCTACAGAAGACAGCTAAGCTGTGTCCACCACTTAAGCGGCAGGCAATTTCCAATAGCAGTGATGGTGATGGGCATTTGTTACGTGACATGGTGGGCACAAACGCCACGTGTATAATATAAGGAAGTGTATTCTAACTGAATTCCGAGAAGATGAATGAGAGTAATGATGAGTGAGAGCTCAAGGGATGACTGTCAGAGACGTGCTTAGATTTTCTGCTTTATTAGTTCTGTCGGAACAGTAAGGGCAGCTAAGATTCATAGAACTTTAGACCCAAAAATGAACTCTTTCAACATTCCTCATTTTACCAACTAGATAAGTAAGTTCCTTGGCAAGGGTGCCCTATCTTACTCCTTTGCCAAATGCTAAAATCCAATCTGCATCTTTCTCCTGCCCTGTTTATATTGCTGGATCTTTTCTTCCATCTGGGAAATACTTATTTTGAATGCAATATTATTACATAAATACCCAAATTTAATTTTTCACTTTTGAAGAACATGGAAAAACATTTACTTAGCATTCTATATAGGTTCATCTTGTAGCAACCCTTTTGGCTAAATGCTACTTTCTTTTGTGAAATAAGTCAGCAAGATACACAAAAGGCTGAGTTAATTTATATTCTATTTTCCGTCCTCTTCTTGCGACAGCCTTCCTGAATTCTTCTGGTTCACCGTAACAAGTATGACCATCTAGCTTCCTTTCTAGGGCACAGTTCCCATCCTTCCAAAAGTTCCTACCTATGATAGAACAAAAACTCCCTATTTCCATACTCCCCAGGCTTCCAAGATGCTACACTATTCTTCTTATTCTTCTTACACTAATCTCTTATGGCATTCTTCTCTCTTTACCTGTCTTCTGTGAACGTTCTTCTTCCAACATTTTGAATACGGACATCCTTCAGTTCCAGCCTGGCTCTTTGCTCTCACTTATTCCTATAGTTTCAGCATATTTTCATTTATTCATCCAAGGAGTATATATTAACAGTCTACTGGCAATGGTAAGACAGACGTAGTCCCTACTTTCATGGAATTTATATCCTATTGAGGAAGACAGGTGATAAAGAACTAAATAAAAATTTTAAGTGGAGAAAAATATTAGGGAGGAAAAAAATGAGGTATAAATAAAGATTAAAAGGGGGAGTGTATCTACTTCAGACAGAGTGGTAAAGAAAAATCCTTTGAAAAGTTGACATTTACTGGATCTAAAGAAAAAACCTGTTACGTAAAAAGCCTCTGTATATTCCTGGGAGAGAGACCAAATGTCCAAAGGCCTGTGGGTGAGTGGAAAGAGCCTGGCTGTGTTTGAGAAACTCAGAGCAGAGAGAATTGTAAGGCAATGCTTAACAGGTAGGCAGAGACCAGATCATGCAAGGCCCCACAGGCCCCGGGATTTATTCTAAACATAGGAAAAATTATTGAAGACTGTTAGGCAGAATGATAAGCCATTATGACTCACATTTAAAAAAAGATCACCCTGGCTGTCATGATTTATAGAACTGATGAATAAGCTGAGGGTTGCCTAACAGTCCCAGTTTAGGCCTGTTGTCCTGGTGTAACGAGATGTCTACATCAACTCCTTGTGAGTCACAATATGTGATAAATAAATACATCCTACAACAAACTTTAAAAAATGAACACAGAACAACAAAGAATGTTGTGCAAGACACAGGCAGGCCATTGTGGCAAAGATTCCCTTGTTCCTGATGTCCCTGACCCAGCTGGGACCCTGGGGTCCTCCCTTTGATTCTTAACTTAGTTTTACTTCTCAGGCTTGGGATATGTTCTTGTCCTTAATATCTGGCCATCTCTTGTGATGAAATTATATTCAATACCTGGTATATACAAATACATTGAGTGGGTGTAATGCATCTAACACATTTATTCCTCATAGCAATCCTTGAGGTAGGTGTTATTATCCCCACTTACAGATGAGGAAACTGAAACACAAAGAGCAAAAGAAACTTGCCTAAAGTCATGTGGAGCAAAAGTAACTGAACCAGGCCGTGGAGCCAGGTAATGTGGTTCTCAACTCAAGTGTTCTTTGCCCCTCTTCTATTTCGCAATGAGAGAGGCAGAGATGTGTTCAGGGAACTGCAAGTAGCTCAGAGCACGGGGAAAGGTTGGAAATAAGTTTAGAAAGGTAGTAGAAGGATGTCAAATGATATGCTAAATAGCTTTGTTTTCAATTGGTAGGAAAAGAGGCACACCATGGGATCTTAAATGTCTGACTATATTTGCATTTTGGATAAACAGCTCTGCAGAGAATGGATTTGGGAGGTGAGAAGGAGGAGACTCCTTTCTGATTCAGTTTATATTATAAAGATTGGATGTATGGGTTTTTTCTTTTTGTAATTTTATTTTATTTTTCAGTGTTCCAAGATTCATTGCTTATGCACCACACCAGTGCTCCATGCAATATGTGCCCTCCTTAATACCCACCACCAGGCTCCCCCAACCCCCCACACCCCGCCCCTCCAAAACCTTCAGTTTGTTTCTCGGAGTCCACCGTGTCTCATGGTTCATCTCCCCTCTGATTTCCCCCAACTCACTTTTCCTCTCCAACTCCCAAAGTCTGGATGCCTGCTGTAAAGAACCTGCTTGCTCCCTGCCCATGATGATATACAGGACTTCCCACACCTACGCCTGAGCCTTCTGACTCCTGCATCTCCCTTCTGGACTTCACAGCTGTAGAGTGTGGCTCTATCAAGCACAGCAAAGTTCCATCTTCAAACTCATCCTCTCTTCTGAAATTCAAGCCTATATTCTCACTCAGTTCTCTGAACATCTGTACTTGTTGCCTCTGGTTACTTGAAATCTACATGTTTAAAACTGAATCTACTATTCTCTAAAAATCATAAAGTCAAAAGAGACTTAGGGAAAAAAAGTCTAAAAAACACAGAAATGCCAGTGGAGTATGATAACAGGAAAAACCTACATAAAGCTTCAAATTTACCATGTCTGGAGAAACAACCAATGTCTGTGTATTTAAGAAAAATGTTATATTACGGACAACTCACAAGTGATCTTAAAGGAAAACCTATTTAGTATTTGTATTTGAATTTCAACAGGACTGCTTTGAATTGCTACTTTATTGATAAGTAAAAACAGATTCTTTTATGACAAGTTATAAAAGCTTATAGTTTATCGGTTCCCTCTCCACCCTGCAATTATCTTCAGGAAGAGATTGGTCAGAGGTTCTATTTTATGAGTTTTATAGGGGCACATTCACCCCAGTTTGCATACTATGAATTCCTGGAAAATTCTATAGATTGGAAAAAATAGAGTGCTTCTTTTGGATCAAGGACATTTCACCTGAACTAAACAAACTGCCCCAAATTTTATGTTAAATATTATGTGAAAGACATAATTTACATAAATATATAGATAAGGCATACTATACTAGCATGTAATAAAAGAACATGTAGCAGTCTTGTGAACTTAGAATGGGCTAAACAATGATATGAATCTAACAACAAAGACAACTTAAAATGTTGTAGAATAAGTATAGATGATCATATAATCCAAAAGAGTCTCAGAATAAAGTTTAATTTGTATGATTTAGATTAATACCTTTATAAATAAGTTTAAAGGGCGAACATCATGAACATCTCATATATTTTCAGAATAAAATACTGTTAAACATATTAAAGTTTACTACTGATGAAAATGACATGACAAAAATTTATCAGTCAGACCCTTAGAAAACCTAGGGGTATAACTACAGAATGAATGAATTAAAAGTTTGTTAAATTCAACTTATAACAATGAAGAAAAATGAATATTTAAATATTTAAATTTCCAATCAGTCTATGATATTTTTATTCCTAATAACTAATGAAATATTTAGAAAAATGGCAAAAGTATCTCATAACTGGTATAATCTAAATGAGAGAGCCTGAATTTTGTTTGAACCTGCTATGGCAGATGTGTAGGCTTCTGTGAAAATGCAAGCTGTAATTTTATAAACAGCCAGGAAATCCATTTGTTAAAAGAAAATTTGTTCTCATTAATGGGGGGTTGTGGGATCACTGAGTAAAAGAAGAAAGGAGTAATTTTAGTGTTACAGATGTGGAATGCAGAGGCTTTACAAATATCAGAAATTGATTACAAGAGGCTAGGCTGATGTGTGTATTTTAACATATCAGTTTTCACTAGAAGAGACCTGAAAAAAATTCTTCTCAAGTCACTAAAAATTCTGTATATATTCAGCATGGCTTACCATGTTTTAATTCCACCAGAAAATATAAAAGGCTATGGGAACTGCTCTACATAGAGTAGGTTATAGGCAGGTTTGTAATAACCTAAATAAGAACAAACATGTTCAGAGACTTCCTTATGCTAGGTGCTGTTTCTCTTTGATTTGCAAATGAGTCTTTCATTTAAAGTAGATATGAGGACTCAAGCCTGCGCTGACTTAACTATTAACTAACTTTTACACCTGCCTTTCAGGGTTCAGACAATGACCTCTGATTAATCTGAGTCTGATATTATCCTTAACAGCAACTAGTTCTTAAAGTGGCATGATCTAATTATTTTCATATAACCTATTATGACTGTCTCATGTCTTACTTGTTTTTCCTATAACAGTAAAGTATTTAAGTGAATACTATTCAGGACAAAAACTCAGTGTCCTAAATACCATTCAGGACAAAAAGAAAGATACACATTTAACCATCAAATCTGAACTAGGCCATCAGGTATAAAGAAAATAAAAGAAAATCTACAACACATGAGTAGGCAAAACAGGCTACCAATGCGAAAGAACTGTTAGATTGATGTCTAATGTCTCTCCCAAAACTCTAAATACCGGAAGGCAAAAGGGGGTCAATTTCCACAATGTTCTGAGAGGAAAGTTTATGTCCAAATAATTAAAAACTCTGGCGAACAAATAAGATATTTAGACTCAGACAATACCTCTCACTTGGTATTTTTTGAAAAAATAACTTGAGGGGTGCCTCAGTCTGTTAAGCATCTGCTTCTGGCTCAGGTCATGATCCCAGGGTCCTGGGATGTGTCCCTTTATCAGGCTCCCTGCTCAGCAAGGAGACTGCTTCTCCTTCTGCTGTTCCCCCACCTCCCGCACCCCTGCTTGTGTTCTCTGGTGTGCCCTATCAAATAAATGAATAAATAAGTAAGTCTTTTTAAACAAAATAAAACTTGAAAATGTACTCCTAAATATGAACAAAATTAAGAGCTCAAAATGCAAAAAAAAAGTGATTATAGCCAGTTACGAAGGTTTGATTCTGTTTGATGGAGGAGGTCACATCATGTGGGGATATAATGTTCTATTTCTATTGAAGGCATCTCAAAAACACATATGGTATTATTTATGTCAGAAAGAAGAAAATACCAAACAAAAAAATTAAATCTCTTGTAATAAATGAAAAAAGAAGGATATAAGTAAGTTAAAAAGAGAGTGGGAGAGAACACAGAACAAAGACTGAGGTGCTTTTGTTCTCAGGCTAACCTATACTTACTTAAAGAGTAAGTATACTGCATCACATTATAGCGCTACCGGATCAAACTATCTTCTGTAACCATATTATTTACTGAAAAGTTCATTTCCACTTGGAATCTCAAGAAACACAGCTTTCCCTATTACAGAGGTCTGAGAAAGTCTCATTTCCCTCCCTGCTGAATAGCTGTAATTAGGATCTAGCACTCTCCTAGACCCATGGTGGTACGTTGAGCAAATGGGAAGTCGGGCTGATACCATGTAGAGCGGTAAGCTGGAGACTGATGGTTAGGGGCCAGGTTAGGAAGTCACTCAGAGACCTGGCCTCAGCCATTCTTTTCTCAGGCCCCAGAAGTATCTCTCATTTTTAGGTTAGTAGGGTACCACATTTGAACTTATAAATATCAAACTTTGCTATATTTTTAAACAGACCTTTTCATTTCTTTTATCTCTATAAATATTTTCTTTTCTTAACCCCTTTAAGGAAAACAAGGTCACACCCATACAGAGGATGGAAATTAGGTACCATCATATTTCTGTGAAAAATCACTTTTCCTGTCCTGAGGACCAGAAGACATTGGGTAAAAGGCTTGTAATTCTATGTTATGGAGAAAGGGCCAAGGTTAACTGTCAGTAAGCTGGGGGACTAAATAGGAATGAGGGGCAGTAGAATATCTTTAGTTTGTAGTAAACGGACAGAAGGATTCAGAAAAACATACCGAAAATGCAGCTTGGCTCAAGTGAGAACCTGGAAAACTAATGAGTGTTTGGGGTGTGCCTGTATAAACCAAGTATATTAAAACATATGGACTTCACAGATTGGAAATTTTATTAATACATTAGGAGCTATCATTTAATAATCCAACTGGAAGAACATAAACAAAAGATCAACAGTACCTAAACTCTTACGTATTAGATTTTGTTCCTGGTTCTTTGGAATCATTCTGAGATCATTAGAGCATTGCTGCAAACGTTAACGCCATTATTTCTCACAACTGCAAGAGAAGTCAGTTCTATTATTTCCTCATTTAATTAATAGGGAAACCTACGATCTGTCTACAGGATAAAACAAAACAAAAAAGTCTCTGGGGCATCTGGGTGGCTCAGTCTGTTAAGTGTGATTCTTGATTTCAGCTTAGGTCTTGATTTCAGGATTTTGAGTGGAGCCCACTTAAAAAAGAAATACAACTCTGCCAGGATGTACTTTTCTGAGTTCTAGAATGTACAACCTGCCCCCCCGACCCTGTGCCACAAAACCAGAAATGTAAACACAGGTGCTGTAGAAATGCCTGTAGAAATAAAATTAATTTCAAAAGTATGTAAAATAATCCAGTGAGTATCTTTTCTGTATGTATCTTAATACATTAAGAGGTTCCGGTTCAAGATGGTTAGTTACATAGGAAGATCCTCACCATACCTCCTCCCACAGACACACAGAGTCTGCAGCTACGTATGGAACAGTTTCCTCTTAAAAAACCTAAAGACTTGGGGCGCCTGGGTGGCTCAGTGGGTTAAAGCCTCTCCTTCAGCTCAGGTTGTGATCCCAGGGTCCTGGGATCGAGCCCCACATCGGGCTATCTGCTTGGCAGGGAGCCTGCTCCCCTTCCTCTCTCTGCCTGCTGCTCTGCCTACTGTGGTCTCTGTCAAATAAATAAATAAAATCTTAAAAAACAAAACAAAACAACAACTAAAAACTGGCTGAATGCTGACTATACCTGAGGCAAACAAGAAGAAAACCACACAGAAGCATGTAGGAGAGAGCCTGAGGTACAACCTTGCTATAAATCCCATTCCAGGACAGTGACCCACAACCAGGAGAAAAAGTAAAACCTGGAGTTTTCCCCAAAGAGCAAAAGGTTCAAGTCACACATCAGGCACCTCAACTTTTAAGACCTACACCTGAGAGAAAAGAAATTATTTCCCATAATTGCTAGTCTTCATTTTTTTAATCTTAAAAAACACAATTTACACAATGTCATAACCACTATTTTAGTATACTTACCGGTATAACTGCAATACACACTAGAGCCAAGTATTTTTCTTTCTTTCCTCTTTTAAAAAAAGATTTATTTATTTATTTGACATACAGAGACAGAGAGAGAGAGAGTACACAAGCAGGGGGAGTGGAAGGCAGAGGGAGAGGGTGAGGGAGAGGCATGCTCCCTGCTGAGTAGGGAGCCTGATGGGGGCTCAGTTCCAGGACCCTGGGATCATGACCTGAGCTGAAGGCAGATGCTTAAGCAACTGCCCCTAGCCACCCAGATGCCCCAAGTCAAGTATTTATCATGATTATAATGATATTCAATTCCTCAAACACTACTCTATTCCAGAGCCCCACATACTAATTTATCAAACATGTTGTCTCAATCACGTGAATTTTTTACAAATAGGAAGTGGAGTCAATCTGCCAGTGAGGAAAATATTATCAATAAAGTTAAATATGGTTTAATATTGTCTTTATTTCCCTAAAATATATTACCAAATCTTTCTAACAGGAAATGATGAATTCTATGGAGTACCTGAAAGACTTAATGTACAGAAAGGATAAGAGAAACAAGATTATGCTTGGTGAAGAGTAAAATATGTGCTAGCCTATATCATCATATGACTCTTTCAAGCGGAAACTGGCAAGTGGTACATATTTCATTCAAATATTATATTCAGAGATTAAAAGGGAAATTTGTTTTCCTTCTACATTCTCTTGTATAATTGTTTTTAACATAGTAAATAGGTACTGTAATTGTTAAATGCCTTTTGTTGTCTGGCAGTAATGGAAGAGGGATACAAGATTTCACTGTTATAATAATAAAGCATAGCAATCCATAAAAGAAATGAAACATTCACTCTAAATAATGATGCTAGTGTGCAAAATAACACTCCTTTTAAAAAGAGTGTAAATCATTTTGCGTATTTATATTAATTTGTTCAAAATATAAGATAGTTTAAAATTAAAATCATTCTATATATAACATTAATATAAATAAGTACCTGTAAAAATGATACAGTATCTTATTTTCCTATATCTTGGTAAAAATTAGTATGTCTTCCTTATTAAGTAAGAAAACATGAGGTTAATTTTCTGGGAGGGATATAACTTTTGGCAAAAGGAAGGTTACAAGCTTTTTCTACAATGGTATTTTGTGTCACTATAACCAGTATCAATTTGTAGCTTATCCATTTTAACAATGCAGAAATAGACTGCCTTACCATTGGTGCTGTATCTACATGATGGTTACAAGGCTTTCTTTCCATGCTGTTAATCCCTAAGAAAAGAAAAGATGGTGAATATTTCCTTATTATACCTAACCATTTTATTTTAAAAACATTTATGTCAGTAAGAGGTGACTCCTACAGCTCATAAGAAAAAAAGCCTCACATGAATGGCAGGATCCTTTAAAGTCCTATCATGAATTCTTTGGTCAGAAACAGTTGGAGAATTTAGCTAACTAAGAGACCCAACTCAAAGTGAGCTGAGCCAATCTTCCCATTCAAGTGGTGTTTAGCAATAGTGCAAGATGTGTCCATATCCTGCTCTTGGCTCAAAAATTATATCATTATCTCCACTCTGCTGCATTTCTTCCATTAGTTTTATTTCTGACTTGAGGTCGTCAAGTTTTCATAAAGAATTATCACAAAGGCTATAAAAGAAATCACCTCATTTTCTCAGAAAGAATAAATAAATCCACTTGAATTTCTCTTTGATCATTTGACTTCCTACCATGCCATATTCTATTTATTCAATCACCATGGAGTGTCTGAAAAAAAAAAAAAAAGTTGCCCTGATTCTCTCCTTTAAAATAATGACTGCTAAACTTCAGAAAATTCCTTTTATCATGTGTAGATTTACCTTTTTGTTCCCAATGTTCTCTCCTGCATTCTTTTTAATAAACAGCTTTTAAGGATATAACATATTGTATCTCATCTGTAAAGATACTGGTTCAAAGTCTAGCTCAAGTTAAAAACGAACACAGGTGTGGGTCTCATTTACTTTATAGTCTCTGTCCATCAGCAAACCGATATGTGAGTCAGGACATTAGAAAAGTATTTTCAAATACTGGTATAGGCTGTTACATGCAGGTCTGCAGGTCTGGTTAGAAGCAAGAACTACAATGTACTGTTAGCAATTAGCACAATTTCTAGTTGAAACAAACACCAGCTCTCTCATTTACAGGCATTTAAAACTCATTTTTCTTCAAGTATGATAAAGGATTAAGTGAGAGCATCACAAAACAATCACTTTTTATCACTGTACAAGAATATACTAAAAATGAACAAAGTACCATAAAACATGATCTTAAAAAAACATGGTTTTTGCTTCATTTAAAAAAATTTTCTCAGCGTCTATTATTAGCCAATGAAGTATAAATACTACTTATTCAATCAAGTAATATTTACTGAGTAGCTACTTGGGATCAATGAAAAAAGATAAATTCTAAAGGCTAAGTTGTACTTTCTGACCTCAAGACTTGAGTAAAACAGAGATGTCCTTTTTTGGAAAAAAAAAAACAAAAAACCAACACCCAAACGACAAAGCAAATTAACAGTTTTGCCTTAAAGAATCAATAAAATCTTTAAAGTGATTTTTATGGAAAGATACATTTTTATTCATGGCATAACACTGGCCTTGAATAAATTTTTTTTTTAAAACCCCAAGGAAATATATTAGAAAATGTTCAGATAACGCTGATCCTTACTGTGAGAGTTTAGTAACACTGAGGTCTACAGAACAAATGGTGAAATCCCCACTTCCCTGGTACCCACACTCCCACAGCCCTCTTTGACCATATTCACTGAGAAGTCTGGCATACACTGGCTTTTAAATGAGTGGTCACACCACAAGACACAGGAATTAGCAACATTTTACATGTGTGTCCTCACTATTGTAATCCGACAGTTATAAAATTGACCTAGACTGATTACTAATTTTAAAATTCACATCCAATTAGAAAGTAACTTCAAAATGTTGAAAATAAAAAACTAAAAAAAAAAAAAAAAAAACAACAAACCAAAAAACCCCAGATATATATCTTCAGCTTATACAATTACAAAGAAAAAACTACATATTTTACAGTTTCAATTTCAGGATAAGAAGGTGATAAAAATGACGGAGAGGAGAGTCGAACCATGAGAGACTGTGGACTCTGAGAAACAAACTGAGGGCTTTGGAAGGGAGGGGGTGGGGGGGGGTGAGCCTGGTGATGGGTATTAAGGAGGGGACGTACTGCATGGAGCACTGGGTGTGGTGCATAAACAATGAATTTTGGAACACTGAAATAAAATAAAATAAAATTAAAAATAAACAAACCAAAAAAAAAAAACCAAAAAACCCTAACATTTTGAAAAGTGGATTACCAAAAGATAAATTCTTAGTTTTAAACTTAGATTGACTATTGAAATAACACTATTGAAATAACAAAGACAATCAAACATGCTTGTTCAAGCTTTTGGTAAAGAATATACAGAAAAAATAAACTTAAGAAAAAATGTCCCCAACTATTTTTTTTTTTAGATTTTATTTATTAATTTGACAGAAAGTACAAGTAGGCAAGAGAGGCAGGCAAGGAGAAAGAGGAGGAAGCAGGCTCTCTGCAGAGCAGAGAGCCCGATGTGGAGCTCGATCCCAGGACCCTGGGATAATGACCTGAGCTGAAAGCAGTGGCTTTAACCCACTGAGCCAGCCAGGCACTCCCCCCACCCCCACCCCCCCACCCCGGCAAACAACTATTTTAAGTAAATTTTAAGTAAATTAAGTAAATTATCTTAAAAATCTGTTTGTATGTTATTTCACTTTTATTAAGGTATGATGATAAGTGAAAGCTCATAATAAATAGATTGCTGTGCTAGTTATTTTTGTTTGTCAGCTTGGCTAGGCCACAGTACCCAGATATTTGGTCAAACATTCCAGATACTTCCGTGAAAGTATTTTTTGGATAAGATGAACACTTAAATTGGTAGTCTTTGAGTAAAGCAGACTGTTCTCCATAATGTGAGAGGATTTCATCCTGGATCTTTTTTTTTTTTTTAATATTTTATTTATTTGACAGACAGAGATCACAAGTAGGCAGAGAGGCAGGCAGAGAGAGAGAGAAGCCAGCCTCCCGCCGGGCTGAGCCCGATGCGGGACTCTATCCCAGTATCATGACCTGAGCTGAAGGCAGAGGCTTTAACCCCCTGCGCCACCCAGGCGCCCTTCATCCTGGATCTTAAGAAAAAGACTGACTTCCCCTGAAAGAGAAGGAATTTTGCCAACAGATTGCTTTTGGACTTGAACTATAACTATTCCCTGGGTCTCTAGCCTGCCAACTAACCTTGCAGGTTTTGTACCTGGCCTGAATCCACAATCATGTAAACCAATTCCTCAAAATAAATCTATATATACATCCTACTGGTTGTATTTCTGTAGAGAATCCTACCTAATATGCTCACTTTCTGGGAAACAAATAAATAAAATGAACATAGAATTGTTTGTGTTTATTTAAATTAACTTTCTGTTTACTAAATACATGAGTTGTGCAGTAGTAATACAGTTAAAATGTCCAATTTATTAAATACCTCAAATGAACCTAAGAATATTACATCTGTGGACTAAATTAATCTACTAACTAAAAAAATCAATGTGTCAATAAATATCCACCACTAGACTGTCCAGTCTGACAGTCTCTGCTTTTTGATTTACATTTAATGTGGTTACCAATATGGCTGTGTTTAAGTCTGCCATCTTGCTATTTCATTGCATCTATATCTGTTCCATTCTTCCTTCCTCTTTTTTCCATACTCTTTTGAAATAATCAAATACTATTACTATTCCATTTTATATCCCCTATGGCTATACTGTTAGCTAACAGTATTTTTTTAGTAGTGATAGATCATCTCAGACATCTCTAATTTGTTACAGTATATCCTGAATTATGATTTTTCTACTTTACCAAGAATGTTAAGTATCTTAAAACAGTATTATTCTATTTACCCTTCTACCCTTTACACTGTCATATTTTACCTCTACATGTTATAAATCCCACAACATACTGTCACAATACTTGTTTTAAGCAGTCAGTAGTCCTTAAGAATGAAAAAATCAGCTTTTTATATTTATACATATATTTATCCTTTCTAGTGTTTTCATTCCTTCTGCAGATCCAGGTTTTCATCTGAGATCATTTCCATTTAGACTGATGAACCTTTTCTAGAATCTCTCTGTGGGTGACTTTTTTTCCTGAAAAGTCTTTAGCAGGCATTCATATATGAAGGACATTTTTGCTGGGTATTGAAATCTAGGTTGATAGCCATTGTCTTTTCAGAACTTCACTGATTTATCCCATTATTTCTTATGAGGATAGAGCCATCAATTCTTCCTGTTATTCTCTGAATGTGATGCATTTTTCCCCCTGGCTGCTTTCATGATATTTTTCCTTAGGTTTCATTTCCTTCAGTTTAATTAAAATATACCTAGGTGAGGTTTCATTTATATATATCCTTCTTGGGATTTGGTAAGCTTTTTATATCTCCTACATTAATGTCTTTTATTAGAGGTGTAATACTCTTGGCCCATTATTTCTTTACCCCATCTCTTCTATTTTCCTTCTGGAATCCCAATTATACTTGTTTAGATAATTTGATGTAGTCACACAAGTTTGATGCTCTGTTATTTCCCTCCCATACCCTGTGCTTCGATTTGGATAAATTCTATTGTTCTGTCTTTGAGTTCACTGACCCTTTCTTTCCATGTGCACTATCAGCAATTAGGCCCACTTAATGAATTTTTCATTTCATCTATTACACTCTTTGGGTATAGAATTTCCACTTATTTCTTTTTTACAGTTTCCATTTCTGTGCTGAAATACTTCATCATACCATGTTTCCTCAAAAGTTAATTATCATAGTTATAAAGGCCATTTTAAAGTTCTTATGTGCATATCCAACATTTTCATCATCTGTAGTTTCCTTCTACTGATTGTTCTTTTTCTTGGTTATGGGCCACCTATTCCTGCTCATTTATTTCTTCATATTTCTGACTGTAGGTCAGATCTGTTAGACATATAATTAGTAGAGAATGAAACAGAAAACATGCTTCCCCCAAAAGGGCTCACTCTTTCCTCTTCTTGAAAGCTCTGGTGAGGGGTGCATTTTTGTGTTCAAATCTGGAGTTGGCCTGGGTTGGGGCTGGGCTGATTTATCTATTAAATATCCAAAAAATAAGATCAGTTCATCTTTCTAGAAATTTGGAATTTAAACCTCTAGAGAATAAGGGAACTTCCTGTCTCTGCTTTTCTCATTTCCTATGACACTGCTTTTGGGGAGGTGCTGGGTGGAGACGACTGACACATATCTGGGATCTTTTGGATTCCAATCCATTATGCCAGTCCACATAGTCCTTGGAAATTCAATTGATTCCTGTTTTAGCAAAGTCATTCTGCCTATAAAACACCTGCTACTAGTTTCTGTGTCTCTGTCTCAATAGTCTCAGGTATTAAAGTGACTGCTGGTCTCCACTTCCTTATGGAGTAGGTTTGGAAGTAGTCTTTGGAATTTAATCCATGTACACGTCTTTGTGTCCACATCCCTCTGATGACTTTGTATTTAAATTCAATTAGTCAACATATAGTACATCCTTAGTTTCAGATATAGTGTTCAATAATTCATCAGTTGCATATAACACCTAGTGCTCATCACATCATGTGCCCTCCTTAATGCCCATCATCCAATTACCCCAATCTCCCCCCCACCCCTCCAGCAATCCTCAGTTTGTTTCCTATAGTTAAGAGTCCCTTGATGACTTTTTGTTTTATACGAAGTCAACATGATGTTGCACTAGGAGTAATGATCATCACCAACCTTGTACTTCCTACCTGGAAGCACAACTCCACTTCCATTTAGTTATATTGTTGTGTCTTATCTTTTATCTTGTTTTTGGTCCACTTCAGTGCATACCCTTTTTCTTTCTTGAATTTCTACCAATGTTTCAATGATGCTATTGGTTATCTTCCTAACTCTAACAGTAATAAGTACATTATTATTTATCCAAATAAATTATTTAAATGTACCTCTAACCGGGATACTATATTTACCAATACATCCTTACTCCATAAAAGATTAGGTTTATAGAAGGCTTTTACTTCTCTATTTTTCTACATAAATTATAGTTAAATTTAAATGGATAAAAGTGCACAGGAATTTGTACAAGTGCTTAGTATGAATTCATAAAACAAAAAATATTGTAAGAAAAAAACCTTAATGTTTCCTTTATGTCTAATAGAAAAATTTAGTTTTCCCCTGTATCTTGAGATCTCCATTCTAATTAAGCTGTCATTCAATTAGAGTACTCTCTAAATCCTTGTATATTCAATGCCTTCCATTGCTAGTAGATATGATGCTTTGTCTGAATAATGGGTTTTTCGATAAGAAACCCTTTATCTTGATTGTCTGGACAGGTTATTCCACTATCAGCCAGCTTTTAGAGTTTTAGATGAGAAGTCCAATTCAACTCTCTTTCTAGGTAAAGAACCTGTTCCTCCTCTGTACAGGCTTTTGAGATTTTCCCTGTATCTGGGAAATCAGGAATTTCACCAAGGCATATCTAACTGTGTCTTGCTTACAATTCATCTTTCCCAAGACTTGATAAACCCTTTAATCTGCAGTCTTATCACCTGTCTGGAGAATTTTATTCTATTATTTCTTTAAATTTTGCAGTTCATTTTATTTTACCTTCGTAACTTTTATCTTTAGGATAACAATTCCACTTAATCTTCTAGATGCGCATCTTCTTTTCTCACTTTGTCTCATGGTTTTAAAATCTGAAATCATGCAGTTTAGTTCAATTTCTTTCTAGAGGCCTACAAAGACTAAGGCAAGAAGGATGGCAAACCCTGGAGAATATATTGGAAAACAAAGATTTTTCTGGAATCTCAGGGTCAGTGTGTCATGAATGGGGGTGGGGGGACAGGATATGAGTGTGGGAGGGCTCTGTTCTCCTTGGTGCCGAGCAAGGACCTGTGCAGGGAAAGCAGGTCTCCTCTAAAGGGCTACACAAAAAATGGGTTTTTCAGAATTCACTGAGGGTTCTCAGCCTGCAGAAGCTGTAATGCTCTGGGTAACTGGCCATCTCTGTCATTTTAATGTCTGTAGTATACTGAGGGTCTGGCAGATCCTATGGAACACAATGGACCTATAAGGGGCTACATGAGAAAGGACCTACATAGCTAGAGGTATCTAGTCCCAGGCCCAGCCACTGGGAAATGACTGTAACTTACAACTGATGAGACTTGAGAGGAGAAGCTTATCCCTGTGCCTCCACAGAGGAGTGTTTTTGTTTTTTGCCACAGCATAGACTTCTATTAGTATAGTTGGGACCAGAAACCATGAATGTGAAAAGAAAACCAGCAACTCTCATAAGGAATTTAAGTAACCTGAACATGACCAAATAACCTTCTAGAACTGGTAGTGCCATTGATGACAGAGGAAGAATTAGAACATTTTTAAAATTAAAACATCACAAAACAAACAAAACTCAATGACTATTAAGGATTTTAAGAGAGTTAATTAACAAACCACAAAGATTATTCCACTTTAAAGGAAGGAAACAGTAGTGGCTTCCAGAAAGTAAATCAGAAGACGGGTAACATTCCCAAAGTCATACAACCAATGAGCAGCAGTACTGTGACTGAAACCTATGCATCTAAGTCATAAGCACTCCAGACCCATTTGTGTGTTTGGTTCCTATAGTAAGGACCTGATTTTATTCATCTTTCCATCTACAATGCCTATAGTCCAAATCCCTAAAACCCACAAGGCCTTCAACTCTTAAACTGAATAAATGGAATCTATACCATATCCACTGAGTTCATGTGCTACATTGAATTCTTAACTGTGTGCATTAGTTATCAGAATGTTTAAGTTAATCTTCTATGACTATTTTGAAAAATGTTAATTTGCTATTTCCTTTGGTAATTCGTCTAAACTTTCTGTAAAATTGAAATATGTTATCTGAAAAGTTACCTAATTCTCCACATATTGTACACTCTAGAGAAGATAATAGAAAAAATTTTATGTTTTTGGGGAGATGGTTAGGTATTTTATTTTGTAGAAAACTAGAATATGAAATTTTAGCCCACTGTATTTGACTGATCTGAACAGGAGAATTACATATTTTTTAGTTTTCCTCAACTCTCCCAAATTCAAGACAATGATCAAAAGAAAAAAAGAACAAAAATGATCAGATTTATTGCAAAAGAAAAAAAAAAGCAGGATTTATGCCAAATTCTAAAGCCAGAACATATATCCAGCAACATTATGTATCATCACCAAAAGTTTATTGGTTACCCACTAAGCACAAGGCACTGTGCTAGGGACGGGGAACCCTGATTCTCTCTTTCATGATACATATTTTAGAAGTCATTTGCTTCAGGCAACACTATAATAACTATGCATCCTATTTGTTTTGGAGATCACCATTAGTCTCTATATAAGGTAGAGAGAATTATGCTTTGATTACTTCTGGCTAGGAAAAAATGAAATAAAATTTATTATATTCCAGTAGAAAACAGTTTTAAAAAAAAAAGATTTTATTTATTTATTTGACAGAGATCACATGTAGACAGAGAGGCAGGCAGAGAAGGGAGAGAGTGGGGGGGAAGCAGGCTCCCTGCCGAGCAGAGAGCCCAATGCGGGGCTCAATCCCAGGACCCTGGGATCATGACCTGAGCCGAAGGCAGAGGCTTAACCCACTGAGTCACCCAGGCGCCCCTCCAGTAGAAAACAGTTTTAAGAGGCAGGGTTCTTTCCTGCCAAATTTAAAATATAAAGTTGTCTGTACAGAGCTTGCAAGCATTTTTAATAACTAAAAAAGAAGTAAAACTGTTTTTCAGACAATATAATTTTATACCTAGAAAATACTAAAGAATCACTGCTAAAAATAACATTAATAACAGAACTAATACATCAGAAAGTTTTAACACAGTATAAAGTTTAATATACAAAAATCAGTATCCTTTATTTATCCAAAGAACTGGTCAGACAATATGTGAAAAAGAATACCCTATTTTTAAGAGCAATACAAAAGACAGAATACTTGAATACAAGAAACAATATGAATGTTAAACTACTTCTGAAAGACATAAAAGTAATCTTGAACAAATAGACATCCCTTATTCTGCAACAAGACAGTTAGCATTATATAAAGCCCCATTCCCTCCAAGATAATATATGAATTTAATGTGATTCTGATAAAAAGTTTTTTCCCTAGCACAAGTTGATTCTAAAATTCATACAGAATTTTATAGAAGAATACCTAGAAAAATAAAAAGAGCAGAGAGTAGAAATAAACACTACCAAATATCAATTTATATTATAAGAAGACTCTGTAATTAAAACAATGTGATAATGACACATGAATAGACCTGTAGGCCAATAGAATAAATTAAAATGTTCAAAAAAGATCTGATTACATACAGAAATTACATGTGAAGAGGAAGAAATACTTTTATTTATTTATTTATTTTTAAAAGATTTTATTTATTTATTTGACAGACAGAAATCATAAGTAGGCAGAGAGGCAGGCAGAGAGAGAGAGAGAGGAGGAAGCAGGCTCCCTGCCGAGCAGAGAGCCCAATGCGGGGCTCGATCCCAGGACCCTGGAATCATGACCTGAGCCGAAGGCAGAGGCTTTAACCCACTGAGCCACCCAGGCACCCCAAGAGATACTTTTAAATACATGGTGTTGGGAAGGAACGGCTGTTCTGAAAAACAAACTGGATCCTGGGGCACCTGGGTGGCTCAGTCAGTTAAACGTATGTCTTCGGCTCAGGTCATGATCTGAGAGTCCTAGAATCAAGTCCTGTGTTGGGCTCCCTACTTAGTGGGAAGTTTGCTTCTCCTTCTCTGCCTCCAACTACCATGCTCATGCTCTCTCAAATAAATAAAATCTTTAAAAAAAGAAAAGAAAGAAGAAACTGTATCGATATCTCACTCCATAAACCAGGAAAATAACTTCTTAATGGGTCAGATTTAAATGAATTTAAATGAAGCTATACCAATCTTAGAAGAAAACATAGGAATCTGTTTACAAACCCAAGTATAAGGAAAGCTTTCCTAAAAATTTTGTGCTGTGAAGTCAAAAGCCAAATGTTCAACTTGGAGAAAATATTTGCAATTTATAATACTGGCAGATAAGTTTCCCTATTATACAAAGCAAAAACATACAAATATACAATAAAGATAATTTAAAATTTAAATTGGAAATCACTCTATGAATTCAATGATTTATTAAAACTTGATTTTCTAAATAGTCCAGTTATAAATGTCTAAGAAGCAATGCTATCCCAATAGCAACTTAGCCCAAAATTTTAGTTTCTAAATTCCATTTTCCACTAAAATAGTACCAGGGCTTCTTGAAGAAATGATTGAATCCAGGGCAGGGAAAGTACACAATGCACGGAGGACACACTGCAAGCATGAAGTACTCTAAACTAACTAGTTTGTATCAAAGGATACAGGAATAGACGTGAAGGGGCTCTCCTTTGCCAGATTAGTGCACAACTTCAGCAACACAAAGAAAATGATAATAAAGAAGTATAACAAGTTGAATGGGAAAAATTCACAATACTCAAAGAAAGTGCTCTTCTTGACAAACACCAGCCAATAGAAGCAGAAGCAATGATAACATTAGAAACCCACCATGTTGGGGCACCTGGGTGGCTCAGATGGTTAAGCCTCTGCCTTTGGCTCAGGTTATGATCTCTAGGTCCTAGGATTGAGTCCCACAGTGGGCTCCCAGCTCAGTGGGTAGTCTGCTTCTCTTTCTCCTGCACCCTTTCCCCCTGCCTGTGCTCTCTCTCAAATGAATAAATAAACTCTTTAAAAAGAAAGAAAAAAAAGAAACCCATCATTTTGGATCTCTTAACCATTGTTAACAGTTAATTCAGGCAAGAATCATCAATGGCTGCTGAAACCACTAAGTAAGGTTGTTGGGGAACAGGCTATACACATGGTCTCAAAGTACTGATCCACAGAATACCCAGCAATTACAAAAGGAAAAGTTTATTTTTGCAATGGGACCTAGCATTCACTATGTTAATCAAGGATTAAATTTAGCAAATAAATTGTAGGACAATCTGACATTACATGCTACCTGATGCAAAAAAGTATGTGTTACTTTTTACTTTTTACTACTACAGTGTTCTTGCCAAAGAAAGTTTAACCTGAACCTAATCACAGTGAAATAGATAAAAAACAAAACACTGGATATTCTACAGGGCAACTGGTTCAGCCAGACTCTAAAAAAGTCAGTGTCATGAGAAAACAACAAAGGAGTCTACATTAGCAGAGATTAAATGAGACTAAAATGACATAGTGACCAATATAAGTGTGATTCTGGATTGGATGTTGGGCAAAAGAACCATGCAAACAAAAAAACTGCTTCAGATATTATAGACACAATTAAGAAAATCTGAATATGAACTGTTTATTAGATATTACAGAATCATTGTTAATTTTCCTAGACATGATAACAGTAGTATGATTATATAGAGAATATCCTCATTCTTAGCAGATATATCAATGAAGGTTTTGAGGGAAAGAAGAAAATGGTACAAATTTAGGAGTTTTATCTTTTTCTTCAACTTTCTTGTGGTTTTAAAAAATTTCAAAACGCGCTCAGGAAAGGACTATAGACCCTTATTAGACATTTAACGACTACATGGGAGGCAAGCATATGTTCAATGGTTTTGAATACTGCTAAATCTTCCATGTAAGCAGAGTAAACAGGGTTTAGATTTTCACTGAAAAAAATTTCTCAGCATTATTTAAAAACAGTCAATGAAAACCAAACACTTCTCCTCCTAACTCTGGATTTATTGGAATATCTTCCTAAAAATAAGAGAGGGCTCCAAAATTAATGCACAAATGAATAAATAGATACTATAACATGTATTTATATTTTATAATATATTGATAGCTTCACTCAATAAATCCATGTTTATTGAGAAATAATAATTTTCAGGGCATAGGCACCTGGGTGGCTCAGTTGGCTGAGCCTTTGGCTCAGGTCATGATCCCAGAGTTCTGTTCTGGGATTGAGCGCCATTGGGCTCCATGCTGGGGAGTCTGCTTTTCCCTCTGCCCTTCACCCTGCTGGTGCACTCTCTCTCTCTCAAATAAAGAAAATCTTAAAAAAAAATTTTTTTCAGGGCAAATTCCTGTCCCAAATCAGAGGTATGAGTTATTTATAATTCTCTATTACTACTTTTTGTCTCTTTCCCATGGGAAAAAAAGTGCATTTCAAGGGACAATTCAGTAGTATAAGATATCCTGACTCTGGAGCCACTCTGCATATTTTAGAAGACCGGCTCTGGCAATTATTAGCTATGTGACTCTGGTAAAGTTATTTATCCACTCCATGCCTCCATTTCCTCATTCAGTACAGGGGAAACAATATGTATCTCATAGGTTGATGGCAGAATTAATTAGTTAACACAGGAAAAAACACTTTAAATTATACTTGGCATGCTATGTATGGTTGAGATACACACACACACACACACACGAGTTATTTTGACTTTGTTGTTTAAAATATCCTATATTTGTATATTTTTTCAGCAGCCTTTAAATACATGTAGAATTAAAGTTCTAAAAGAATAAAACACAGTAAGCATTATAATTACTTATATGACAAGGATTAGACATTCTAACAATGAGTTCTGCTTTAAGAAACTTAATGGCTTGCTTCATACAGCCTGAGGTAAAAATAATCTTACCTTAAAAATATTTGTATTAAAAATTATATACACACAGACATATATATGTGTGTTTAGATATGTGTATACATCATAGATAGATAGATAGATAGATAAAACCTATCCGCTCCTCTTTATCCCACTCCTTAGCTTGGACCCTTTATCCTCATTTGGATTATTGGAATAGCTTCCTAACCAAACCCGTTGACTTGCTCCATGGCCTTTCCAATGACATTTCATACTGCCAGAATAGCTCTTCTAAGGAAAAATTGTTATCCTGTCATTCTCCAGCACAATCTTCAGGATAAAAATCATCCTCCTTGAGTGTTTAACTCAAACTGCTTAACTAAAAATGGCACACAAATCCCTTCAGGACATAGCTACTGCCCAGCTCACTAAAAACCACCCCCATTCATTTACCCTTGCCATTCCTCCAACTGTTCTTTACTCCAGTCAGGGTGTACCTAAGCTCTCTCCCTTTCTGACACCTCTTTCCAAGCTTAATTATTTCTTAGACATCCTTTAAAGCTCAAGTCAAACATTGTGTCCTCTAGGAAAGAGTTTATGATACTCTTCTCTTGACCCCACTGATTCACATACCCATCTCCAGCATGCCGGTGCAATCCTCTACCACAGCATTTTAGTTGCATGTGCCTGGTGAATGACTGAATACACAAAAGCAGAAAACGAGAGTTAAAACCTCTTGTGGCAAAATAGGCTACAGATTCCCCAGTGGTACAGTCATCCCATATTCTAAATATTTTTATAAATATTCATCTAATAAATGTGAATCTTAAAGTGATTTATCCTCATCTAGCCCAGTAAAATGTTAATATTTATTTTATATTGGACTTGTTCAGAATGCTATGGGAAGCCCTATATTTATTTGGTACACATTTCAGATTGCGGAAAGAGAACATTCTTTGAATAATATGCTTCATACATTATAAGAAAAAATTCTCCCAAACTCAGAAACATCAAAGGCTGAGAGCCCTGTGTCTACAAGGTCTGGATGTCTATACAGACCACAGAGGTAAAGCACAGTGAATATACAAAACCACAAATCAGTTGGCTTTCCTGTGTTAGTTATGGAAATTGGTGGTGACCCACGCATCAAGGGTATGTAAACATGAATGAGTAGGTAGAATACTGAGAAGGAGGGAAAGGGGTCCCTAACATTTGAGACTGGTAAATTAATGCTTCTGAAAAAGCACAAAGCAAGCAGGGAAAAGTAAATAACTCTATGGTGTGGACTTCATTGATCAGGCAATATGGCTCCTGGTTTTAGCCCTGCTATCAAAAGTGAGTATAATTTAGTCTTTCTGTGTTTCAGTTTTAAGCCTCATGCATTTTGGTAGTGTCTCTTCAGTCTCCAATAATCTGTGCTACTTATTCCTAAATATTAATCAAAAATGAAATTCGCTGATCCAATGAGTATGTTAGTACATCTTTAACTTTTAAATTGATGCCCAAATAATTTAATTGTGCTAACCAATAATTACTCAAAATCCTACAGTAGTTATTTATTGTCAAAAACTGAATACAATTTTTAGTATTGGACAAACATCTTCAGTGAATTCTAACAGGAAACTGGAGTCTGTCCAAATCATATCCTTTGTGACATGCTCTAGATATTCAATCTGAGAATAGCTATGTTTCCATATAATTGTTACATATTTATTATATACACAAAGCCAAAATATTCAATTGTGTTTAATCCTTAAAATATAATTTAACATCTGTAAGTCTTTAACACTAATATTATTTTAGCAATAATGTTATAGAATCTTGAAAATCACAAGCACAGCTACAAAAAAGATAAAATGTATACTATCATAATACAAATTTCTTTTTAAATTCAAATTTATTACTTCAGTGAAGAATTAAAAAAAAAAAGACATATAGCACCAAAAGAAACTTCTTGTAATTGTCTGTGCCCTCAATTTTTCCTTGACTGTCTTTGGGTAGTGAGCATCCAAGCCATCAATCTCATGGTCATCCTAATGGTTGTTAGTCTCTTGGCCTCTTTTCATTTAATAGCTTCTTCCAACTTATCTTGTTAATTTATGTGGATTCAAGGACTATATATCCTTAATATCTACTTATGCTCCAAACCCATATTTCAAAGCATGCAGTCTAGTTCTTAGCACATGGCCTGACTCATAGCAGGATATTTAATAAATGAGGTCCAAATGAATGAGCAAGCTAATAGAGTTTCACTCTGGATGTCTTCTAGGCATCTCAAACTCAATATATCCAATATATAATTATCCTTTTCCCAATATTTCTAGATTTCCCTATTTTTGCTAATGGACTGTCATCCACTTATTCACCAAAATTAGTAGCCTTAGTTAACGCTCAAATTCTACTTTATCCCTTACCACTCTCATTCCAAATCTCTAATACTTAATGACCTAATATCTCTCTTACTTCAGTCTCATTCTCCCACCTCAATTGTAAAATCACCTTTTAACTGACCTTCCTAGCTGGAACGCCCTAACACTTTTTGTTTGTTTCTTTTTAAAAGATTTTATTTATATGAGAGAGAGAAAGTGAGAGAGAGCACAAGCAGAGGGAGAAGCAGACTCCCTGCTGAGCAGGGATTTCTGACAGAGAGGCTGGATCCCAGGACCCCAGGATCATGACCTAAGCCAAAGGCAGATGCTTAACTGACAGAGCCAGCCATCCAGGAACCCCCCCAACACTTATGATCATTAGTTTTCTCATCTGGTGACAACCGGTTTAAATAGTGTCTTCTCTAAGGATTTTCCACTACATTAGATATACTCTCCAGTTCACTTTACTCATTTTTCTTATTTAGAAAATATCAAACCATAAGATTCCATATACCTTTCCAGCCTTTAGAAAATATGTCTCTTGTGAATTATGCCAGTACTAGGGAATAGGTAGTGTTCTGCGTTTCATTTAGACGGGATTCTGTGCAATCTGCCCCCTGCTACTTCTCTGGCCTCACTGTCTTCTACTTCCCCTCATTCCCTTTACTCTAGCCATACTGGCCTCTTGGCTCTTCAAACTGCACACCAAGCATATATCCAACTTGAGATCTTGGTTGGGGATGCTATTCTCAGATGACATGGCTTTTTTTTCTTTAATTAACATAAAATATATTAGTTGCTTTAGGGGTACAGGTCTGTGAATCATCAGTCTTACACAATTCACAGCACTCACCATAGCACATACCCTCCCCAATGTCCACAGTGTCCACCCGCCACCCCCCAGCAACCCTCACTTTGTTTCCTGAGATTAAGAGTCTCTTATGGTTTGTCTCCCTCCCTGGTCCCATCTTGTTTCATTTTTTCCCTCCCTGCTCCCCATGACCCTCTTCCCTGCCTCTCAAATTCCTCATATTAGAGAGATCATATGACAATTGTCTTTCTCTGATTGACTTATTTCACTTAGCATAATACCCTCTAGTTCCATCCATGTCGTTGCAAATGGCAAGATTTTGGTTTTTGATGGCTGCATAGTATTCCATTGTGTGTGTGTGTGTGTGTGTGTGTGTATGTATTTTATACACACACACACACACACACACACACACCACATCTTTATTCATTCATCTGTTGATGGACATCTAGGTTCTTTCCATAGTTTGGCTATTGTGGACATTGCTGCTATAAACATTCAGGTGCACGTGCCCCTTTGGATCACTAAGTTTGTATCTTTAGGGTAAATACTCAGTAGTGCGATTACTGGGTCATAGGGTAGCTCTATTTTCAACTTTTTGATGAACCTCCATACTGTCTTCCAGAATGGATGCACCAACTTGCATTCCCACCAACAGTGTAGGAGGGGTCCCCTTTCTCTACATCCTTGCCAACATCTATTGTTTCCTGACGTGTTAATTTTAGTGACATGACTTTCTTTTATCTTCAAACTTCTGCTCAAGTGTCAGCTTCTTTGTGACATTGTCCTTGACCACCCTATTTAAAACATCAATATAACCTCACTCCTGAGTTCACTTTATCCCCCTTCCCTCCTTTGCTTGTTATTTATTCTATATTTATTTGCTTAGTGTCTGCCTCTTTCGACTGAACAAGGATATGGATTTTTACCTGTTTTGTTCACTGATACATTCATACAACACCAATAACAGTGCCCGAGACAAAGTGAGTACTCATTGGGTACTTATTAAATGTATGAATGAATCTTGCATTCCTAGTATCTGCATGTGTAAGAATTAGACATACTTTAGAAATAAAAACAAAACAAAAAACCCCAAAAGAACAAAGTTAAAATAAGAAAAGATTTAATAATGGAAAAAGTATTTTTCATCTGTTACACTGTAAGGGTATTGAGAACATACGAAGGAGAGAACTCATTTTCTCAGGTCTATCCATAAAATATATTATCTAAATTCTAGAGAGAGGTAGTAAATTTAGTTAGATTTTGAACATAAGCATGATGATTTAGAAGACATTTACCATAACTCAAAGCAAAGAGAAGTCATTTTTTAAAAATATGCTTATTATGCTATATCAACTTTTTCCCCATAAGTTTCATGTATATTAAGCAGATTAATTTGCCTGTTATACTGTGCATTTATAAATGCCTTTAACATTAGCTACTAATGTGTTTTACTTTCAATTCTGTTAAATCTTCACTTGAAAATATACAGATTAAAAAGACTGAGATGACATTAAGTATCAAGCCTCATAATGTTACTACAAAAATAGAAATAGAGAAGAAAAAAAGAAAACAAGAGATTCTCCCCTGCACCAAACAAAAATACCCCAAACTTTATTGACTCTGAATTGGCCAAAATACAACACCTACTTACTACCTACTTTGCTTTGACAAAACTTAATAGCTGTGAGATGTGACTTGATTCCTTTTCAAAAGAAGGGTGAGCATCTACTACACACACACACACACAGTCACACATATTAATAAGAAAGAAACTGGAGTGCTTTATAAATATTCACTCACTTATTCCCAGAACACCCTAGGGAGGCAGAGTTGAAGGATACAGTACAGTAATGCAGGTTATTACCCTGACTTGTGACACATTGGCCTTGTAAAAGGTCAGCATCAAAATTCAGACTCCTAGTTCTAAACTATGGTTTGGAGGAGTCTTAAATAGACAATATTATTCCATATTGAATAGACAACGTGGAGTTCTAAGCAAGGCCATGAAACTAAGTGCATTTCATAGGAATAATAAATTTAAGCAGACTGATTCCTGTCTGTGCTCCCTTAGTGTTTTATGCTTATCTCCTATTGAACTCAGCCCCAGTTTACTGTAACTATTTCTCTGCCCACCGGATTCTTCAACTGGACTGGGAGGGCTTTGAGGGCAGTCTTTCATCTTCCATTTCCCCCAGAGTATGGCACATAGTAGGCTCTCCATAAATACTGGTTGATGAACTGCATGAATTAGTTTTTGATAAAGTATACAAAGGTTTTTATTTTTTAAACTGAGTAACAGGTTTTATTAAGATGCTTCTGCTAGGGGCGCCTGGGTGGCTCAGTGGGTTAAAGCCTCTGCTTTCAGCTCAGGTCATGATCCCAGGGTCCTGGGATCGAGCCCCGCATCGGGCTCCGCGGAGAGCCTGCTTCCTCCTCTCTCTCCCTGCCCGCCTCTCTTGCCTACTTGTGATCTCTATCTGTCAAATAAATAAATAAAATCTTAAAAAAAAAAAAGATGCTTCTGCTAAAATACAGTTTTCCTGGTTCAGCTCAAAAAGATGGATGCTAGTCAAAAAGCCATTCTCAATTTTTACTCTTTATAAAATTACAGTTGAATATTTTTTGGGGGGAGAAAGCTGAGAAAAAAGTAAATTGCCTGAAATTAGAACGTTAGCACCATGTTCTACTTTTTACTTTTTGGACATTTACAATGTAAAAACTTCTTAAATTATTTTTAAAATATGACCAGTCACTCCATTTAGTCATTTCTTAGTTGCCATATTTGTCATCAACTTTGCTCTCATACTTGTCAGCAAGTTGCTGACTAAGAACAACACAAAGAGTGATTCTTTACATTTTCATTCACTTTTCGTTCAAGGAAAAAGCTTCCTGAAAACACACATTTAAAATTCTGGAAAATACAAATCAACATTATCTGGACATCTCTATTATTACCAGAAGAACTGGTTCCTAAACCTAATTTCCACTGTTAGTTGACATTTTCAATAAGTGATGGATATTCATTTCCAGAAAACACTACCAGTAAATTCTATGATATCATAGACTGTTCGCTATCCAGACCAAACTGACTAAACCACAAAATGCAAAAGTATGCACTTAGCTAGTTTAAGGGAAACCTGAAGGCTATTCTGAAGATAGTCTTATAAAGCATAACCTAAGAGTGACTGAGAACTTAAGTTAGATAGCCCTCTTCCTCCAAATTTCCAGAGTCTTCCTCCAAATTTCTAGAGCTTTAATAGACACAAACTAAAATGTTTAAAAACTGAAATATGTCTTGTCATAGACTTAATTTTTTTTCAAAGTTACTTAGGGAAACTGGAATTTACAAAGGAAACAAGAATTATTATTGTTATGATATAAATGGTATTTCATTCCTGCCCCCACCAAACAAGGGAGTACACATGGGGAACTACTACCTTGGTTACAAGCAGTGACCACCCTGAGTGAAGTTAATAAATAAAAGAATGATTACTATTGTTAAAATTCATCACTTTTCCCAGAATCACAGAACATGGAGGCTGAAAAAGCAGTGATGTGGAACATGTGCCGGTACATCAAGGGAAGGAATGAGCAAACATGATTAATGGGGAGTCAAATTTGACCTTTTATTTTAAACATGAATTAAAAATATTTTTTATCATCAGAGGTGTGCACAACATTTTGATATGCAGATATATTCACTGTAATACTGAAAAACTAAAAATAGTATCTACATTTAAAGGAAGACATCAAAGTTATGGAATACTTATATCCTTCAAAACCATGCATTAAGTTTATTTTCAGGAAAAAAGTTATGAAAAAATCTACTTTAAAAGCTACATATATGGAAATATACCCTACAATAACATTATTTTATATGTTTCACTGTCTTAAAAATAGAAAAAAACTGTCAATTTTGGTTTGTGATTATAAAAATAGTAAACTGCATCTTATGGTTGATATTAAATAACATTATATGTAGTCTTATTCTCAAACTATATAAGAATAAAGTTATCCCTGGTCAAAAGCAATTTATCCACTTTATAACCTGCCCTTCTCCCCTTGCTGGATATAGCTGTATCAAGCTGTAATTCTTACTTTAATCTTCACCTTTGAGGGAATGGATTACTGACAGTTTCATTTTACCCTGGAGGCACAGCAGTAAATCACAAACATTCACCGCTTTCATCATGATGTAAATTATATTCTGATAAAGAAGCTGAAATTTCCACCTCTCCTACTTTAAACTTATATAATAAAAATCACTTTTGTTACAGAAATGCTTTAATCAGTATGCCTGGAAACTGTATTTTGAAAAAATATGTATGTACTAGAGGAATTTGGATTTTAACATAAGACATTTACTAAGTCTAAGAACATAGTTATTTCTCTTTCTAAAATTTAGTGGGAAGTTAGGTAAATTTAAAATAAAAAGCTCAATGTTTAAAATAGCTCTGAATACAGTCATAAGGATTCTATCTATAACTCTAGTGCATTTTAAGTCAAGCATAGGTTGGTACTTAAAAACTTTCACTTGCAGTGAACACTTTCCCATCTTCTATTTTCAAATGACAAGTCACTAAAATGAAATAACTTACTACAGGTCATAGCATAACTAACAGAATCTGGATTTAAATTCAGGTGTCCCTGACTTCTCAGCTAAGTGAAAGTAGAATGTCGTGTATTGATTTAAATATGAAGAATAAGAAACTTGTAGACCCCCCTATTCAAATTAATATCATTACTGCTTATCTTCTTTATAGATTCATTTACTTATTTTAGAGAGAGAGAGGGAGGAACGTGCATGTACTAGGATAATGGAAGTGGGGCAGAAGGAGATGGAGAGAATCTCAAGCAGAATCCTGCTGAGTGGGGAGCCTGACACAGGGCCCGATCTCATGACCCTAAGATCATGACCTGAGCCAGAATTAGGAGTCGGACACTTAATAGACTGAGCCACCCGGCTGCTCCCCGCTCAACATTGCTTATTAATAACATTTCTACAATCATGATGATGAAAAACTATGAAATTTTCAACATTATATTCAAAGAAGTTTTGATATTAAAACCATTATGTGTATTAAATTTAAAAAAGTGGCAATCTATTTTTTACATTTTAACATCTGATCAGTCTGGTGTCAGATAATGAAGATTTATATAGAAGTAGACTTTGTAAATCTGAACTGTCCAACATGATAGCCAATGGTAATGTATGTGGCTATTTATATTTAAAAGCTGAAATGAAATATAATTAAAAATTTAGTTCCCGGAGCACCTGGGTAGCTCAGTCGGTTAAGAGACTGCCTTCGGCTCGGGTCATGATCCCAGGGTCCTGGGATCGAGCCCCACATCGGACTCCCTGCTCAGCGGGGAGTCTGCTTCTCCCTCTGCCTACTGCTTTGCCTATTTGTACTCTCTGTCAAATAAATAAAATCTTAAAAAAAAAATTTAGTTCCCAAGTCACCCTAGCTATATTTTAAGTATTTAATGGCTACATGAGTCTAGAGGCTACTGTATTGGACTCTGCAGGTCTATCAGATTGCAGTGGAACTGTCTAATAAGACATGGAAGAAAAGAAGAAGAATCAGCAAAAGAGAATGCAGAGCAGTGGCTAATGAGATAAAAGGAAAACCGAGAATGTGGTGTCCCAGAAACCAATGTATTAAGAAGCCGTCGAATGTGTCAAGTACTGCTGATAGGTCAAGTAAGATCAACACAAAGATTTGACCATGGGAATGAGCAATATGAAAGTCACTGGTGAGCTTGAAGAAAACAGGTCAGAGATTTCAACAAATTTATAGAAGATGAAAAGTGACTAGAAACTTCTGCCTGAAAACATTACGATGGGCTGCAGGAGATACAGAATCTATCTGGACATGAAAGTCAGGATCTGTGAATAGAGAAACAGCATATTTGGTAGAGGGCAAAACAAAACAAAACCCAGGAGAAATAAATGAACATTAGTTATGTAAAACACTTAGGCCAAACAGGCTGCAGATCCCATATAAAATGGATGCTGTTGAGCATTAACCATAAGCAAAAAAGATTTAAAAATATAAATTAAATCAGTGGACTTGTCCCTAAAAATATTATTGAACATACCACTTGGGAAGAGTAAAGACTTCTACAGTGAACACTATTGTCCCCTTATTCTCATTCTGGCAATGAATCGGACAGCCTGACAGGTGGATTCATTTATCTTGCTTGCTTACCCTAAATATAAGTTGCCAGTTAATATGTGTTAGCCATAAGTTCTCGAAAGATGTCTGCTAAAGTGAACAAAATAGTGAACAGAGTTGTTTACACAACAGAAATGGGACACCGTATTTGTACCTAGTCCTTCCTTTCTAAAAAGAGACAGATACCAAGGATCATCCAACATCAAGGAAAAAACACTACCATGAAAGAAAATATAGCATACATAAACAGATGAAAAAACTGAGCACAGAGGAAAATATCAGTTCAGAGAAAAGAACTTAGAGAGATTTAGGAAGATGTAATGATACCCACAAAACTCTGACACTAGAAAAAAGGAACAAACAGGATAAGAAAGAGATCATAAAGATCAAAAGGACTCTTGGTGAATTAAGAAAGACTTAGAGTAAAGAAATGAGAGGCCTTTGAGACTCGTTAGAGGAAAGGATAAGGAGTCAAAGATGGGTCCACAGTTTTTCCCTGAAAAATGGTAATGCTGTCGTTGGAAATGAGACAAGAAAGTAAAATATGGAGGCTTTTTTTCAGGAAATTAAAGCTCATGCATGATGATGATTACGTTTCTGCCACTTATATGACAAAAGTGGTTAGTTTACATACATCTTGCTATACAAGCTTGCAGCTGAATATCTTTTCTGAAATTAGTTTTCATATTTCAGAACCATCTATATACTACAGCAGTTCTGTTTAACTTTGTCTATACTCTCAAAAGATTCACATGTGATCTTTTAAAAAAGGTTGCTATATGCGAGTATCTCCTATAAATCTTCAAAATATAAAAAAAGACAAATTAAGAAGTTGTTAATACACCAACTGGGAAGTTTTAAAAAAGATAAACATCAGAAGATCTATAAAATGCAAATTCAGTGGTCTGGCATGTACTCTGCCTGCATTAGGATAAAATTATGTAGTTTTCATTTTTAATAAATCAATAGGATCTCATTTTAATTTCTTATAGTTAATAGTTTTCAGTTGCCTTCTTTTTGCTTTTCAATGAGTATTAATATAATTATTTCACCTTAAAAATTAACCTACTGAAAAAAAAATTAACCTACTGGGTGTAAGGACCTATTTAACCAGAGGCTTCCATTAAGGTTAAACAACAACCTTGTTAAACCCTTAAACTATCCCTGCTCCCCTTCCCCCAGGGGACTTACTTAAAAACAAGTCCCAGAAACCAGCCCCAGGTAACAAAGCCCAGGTACAAGGGTGGGTCTGGCCAGGTGGAGACATCCGATCAGTCGGGGTTGTATACTGTCTCCCTAGCTACCAAGGAGTATGGGCCCCGCCCTTTGGGAGCCTTTTGGGCGCCAATTCTAACCAAGGTGTGATAGGCTAGGTCAAATGTCTACTATAGGGTAAATTGTAATTCAGTTGGTCACCTAGCACTGTGCAGCTTTCTCTGTGTGTTACAATCTCATTGGCCACCTGTGCGTGGCCAGGCCCGACCGCATGGCCTTTGCCCTTTAAAGCTAATCTGTGAAACTGAGAAGGGTCGCCCTCTTTGTAAGAGGTGAGGCCCGGAACGTTCCATTAGATTCTTGATGCTTAGTGGGAAATAAAGCTTTGCTTGACCTTCGCTTTATATCAGTCTCGCTCCTTTAATCACGGACCCATTTTTGTGGGCATAACACTGGGCAAATGTTACAATATACTTCAACAACTAAATTTAATTTAGGTTCTTAAACAAAACACACACCCACACACAGAGAAAGGTGACTGAAAAAAAAAAAACAAACCTTAAAGTTTTCTATTTTTAACAGATGGGGAAAAGGCTGAAAATTGTAAGGTTGGAACCTATACACCATGTAAATATAATGTAAAATAGCTTCTTAGAAAATAATTGGCTAGGAAATAGTGGACAAATTTAAGTTCATTCAAATCACGAGATTTAAATGAGGAGAAAAGTTTACATTCCTATTCTCTCTTCAGAGGTAATATTATTAGGAGAAATTTAGTGGCTGGATGGGGAAATGAATACTAAATGCATATCCACATGAATGAATAACCATTAAGTACATTATTATTTACTAGAGTTGACTGAGTAATTTTTAAATTAGGAAGTGATAAATATAGGATATACTTTAAGTTATCAATAGAGTAATACCTTAATAATTCAAGTATTTATTATTCAGGAAATACAGGGGTTTCTATTACAAGTGAGGGTAAATTTTAATCTTTAACAAATAGGTTAAGTTAGATCACTGGAGAATTACTTAGAATATACTGATACTGGTGACTAAAATGGCATCATATATCTTTAATGTACAAATCAAACATGAATTTTAGAGAATCCAGTTATAAGAGACAACAAATAAATTGTAACAAATGAAATCTCAGTCTCTGTGGAAAAGGAATATGAAATAGTGATGTGTTAAAGAAAAAAAAAAATCCATGAAATCAAGGTCATTTGCTCAGTGTTGAGAAAAATCCAAATATGAAAATAGTACCACATCTCCAGGGCTTTTGTGTTGACTGGTACTTATGGGGAAAGCCGAAGTTTCAAAAGCTAAGTGGGTTCCAGTGGATTAAGTTTGAGATGCTTGTTTGAAAACTTTCCTCTTAAAATTACTTCATTTTAATGTCTTTTTTGGCATGCTTCTGAAAATTCTAGGTCTATTGTTTGCTTCTATGACATGTTCTTTTTTCTATAATATCACTTAACACATTTTATTAAATCATGTCTTAAAATAAAACTTCCTCCATTCCTTTGACCACAATACAAATTGCATGATTTCAAACTTTAAAAAAATATATATATATAAAGAATCTCCTAGGAAATCTCATGTTGTTTATTCCTACAGTTTCTTATGGATTTCGTAGTATTAAAAATATTTTTTCTGATCCTCACCATTCTATGAAGTAGAAGATTCATATGAAGTAGAAAATAGAGCTAATGCACCTAGAGAGATAAAGGCAGTCAGCCAAGATAACAGCTGGGAAGTGGCAAAATTAGGGCTCAGGCCCAACTCCCCAGCCTTTCCGGACCCCAGGTCCAGTGCTTTCTGCACCATAATGCATATGTGCTGGATTCAGAAAAGTGGCTGTTTTGAAAAACAAATTCTTGCTTTTAAAAATTGCATAATAAAAATTTTTTTGATTCTTTTAATTACCATAAAGCACATTTAAAGACATCTGTCTACAGAAAATCAATTCTGTAGACATCTTTACCTATGGTAGTGAATGGATTCCTTTCACCCATCCACCACCTGAATTGAAATCTTAGAATTCTGGAAGTTTGAAATCAGAATAAAACATGCTTTTCAATTAACAGTTTAAAGTTTATTAAGTAATACTATCAGAAAACTGCCAATTCTGATAATATGAGAAAGTTCTTTGAAGCTCATTTTACCTTCCTTAAAATGGAAACCCCCTTTTGCCATCAGCTGTGTTTATTCACGGTCATTCTAACTCCCAATTTTTGCCAAAATGTTTTCTTTCCTTTCCTTTGAAATACAAGAAGCATCATGTTTCCAACTTAGATATAATCTACCTTCTACAATGAGTTATATAATGATATCACAAAATCTCTGGTTAAACTATGACCCAGGATTCATTTTAGAATTCAGTGGTATTATTTTAAAAGTTTTGCATCTATCTTCCTTCCTTCCTTTCTTTCTTTTTCTTTTTCTTTCTCTTTCTTTCTTCCCTTCCTTCCTTCCTTCTTTCTCTTCTTTTCTTTCTTTCTTTCTCTTTCAGAATTTACTTATTTGAGAGAGAGAGAGAGAGAGAGAGGGCACAAGCAGTGGGGAGAGCAGAGGGAGAGGAAGAAGCAGACTCCCTGCAGAGCAGGGAGCCCATTCATTGTGGGGCTCCATATTAGGACTTTGGGATCATGACCCGAGCTGAAGGCAGACATTTAACCAAATGAGCCACCCAGGTACCTCAAAAATTTTGTATTTTTCTATAAGAAAATTAAAATCTTAAAAGATACTGAAATCTTGAAAACAATAAAAATAAATTTTAACTGGAAATGGGTCCTAATTTTAAGAGCTGCTCAAGGGAGTAAGTGTACACTTGTCAAAGACATACAAAAGTCAACTGAAAAAAATATAGTTCTTCAAATATTAAACATGTGGATGCACAGAAGTTAACCTGACATCTCTTAACCAATGCCAAAGTCATCTGAATCATTTTATGGTTATGTTTAAATCGAATACGTTGTCTATTTAGGATGAGATAAAAAGTTAGATTAAATGGTTGGCTATAAGGTTTAATATATGTTTACACAGGATAATGAAAAGTAAAAACAAAATATGGAGAGGACAGAAGCTATTATTTTAAAAAACCATGTCACACGGTTTTTCCCATCAAATTCCAAGCCCACAATTAAAAAAAGATGCTATAAAACTACATTAAAGAAGACATATTAATAAAATGATTCATATTTTATATGATAACTTATCTACTGAATATGAAGTAAATTTAACTTCCAGCTAAATGTGAAAAGACCTACTAAGTACATACAAATGATACATGTTGTCCTTCAAATAGAAACATGCAAAGATGATACAACTACCCCGCCAACAAATAAGCACTTCCTGCTAATTTCTGCTCCCTCTGTAACAGTAATTAATTCTACTTTTTACTGAATAATCTACATTTTAAAATTTACTTCCATAAAAACCCTTGAGATATTTCAAGGGGATCTGGGATTCAGACAAATGATCACAGAACAAAATTTTCCTAAGGAGAACCTCTTGGTTTGACTGGGGCCTTAAATACCACAGTCTCACAAAAACAAAAGCTTAAAAAAATCAATAACTAGGGGAGCCTGAGTGGCTCAGTGGGTTAAGCCTCTGCTTTCGGCTCAGGTCATGATCTCAGGGTCCTGGGATAAAGCCCCACGTCAGGCTCTCTGCTCAGCAGGGAGCTTACTTCTTCCTCTCTCTCTGCCTGCCTCTCTGCCTACTTGTGATCTCTGTCTGTCAAATAAATAAATAAACTCTTTTAAAAAATCAAACTAGCAAACAGAATTATATTTAAAGGTCAAAGAAAAATATAAGTTCATTAATCCTCAGGAAATACCTTCTTAACACCTCAATTTTAACACCTGTACCTGTTCCACAGAGGCCATACTGTTCAGGTTATTACTCTACAGTAGATCATAGACCTCCAAAGCTGGTAACAACAGACAATACCCACAGCCAGAGGGACCACAGGCAGAGCAGGAGGTCCCTGGGCCAGGAATGATGGAGTGGCTCCAGGCACAGCCTCATGGAGGGTCAGTCCACTCCACCTCATGGACCTGGTGCCCTCCTCTAGAAGTAGGCAGTTTGGTTCTGTACATGAGAAGGACCGAGCTAGGAGTGAGGAGATCCTGCTTTAAGACAACACCAGCTATGGGTACTCTGACCAGTCAGGCTCATGCCTCTCAGCCTCTCACTTCCATGCTACAGGGGCTGAGTAGCAAAAGTTTTAAAGTCCTAGAAGCTCTGGAAAGATTCCACTCTGTATGATTTTAATGTTTACCTTATTTCTTAGAAAGTTTTACTGAGGATCAGAGAATGCACATGAAAGCACTTTATCATTTTTTTACAAACACAAATTGCTGTTACTATTTTAGAGATCTTCATTATATTAAAGAAGTATGGATACAGTTTTGAGATGCAGTATTACATGTTCTCTACATGGTGAGGTATTATGAGCTACACCCTACAATTTAACCTAAAATGTTAAAATTACAATTTTCTTTTATTCCACCCAGTTTTATTAAAGGATAACTGACAGAACTGTAAACTTTTCTTTCTCATAAAAGTTATTCAGGGAGAGATTTATAGTTTTAGCTTTAATTGGATTAATAGGATTAGTATTAGTATTAGTATTTGTAATTAAGAACCCAGGGTAATAGCCTAATGAATCTTATTTCACAAAGTATCTCAAAATACTTTAAAGTAAGTATCTGTTAAGAGTTGTATCCCGCTTTTTTGGAACTAGAGGGTATTACGCTTAGCGAAATAAGTCGATCGGAGAAAGACAACTATCATATGATATCCCTGATATGAGGAAATGGAGATGCAACATGGGGGGTTTGGAGGGGAGACAAACCATAAGAGACTCTTAATCTCACAAAACAAACTGAGGGTTGCTGGGGGGATGGGGGTAGGGAGAAGGTGGTGGGGTTATGGACATTGGGGAGGGTATGTGCTATGCTGAGTGCTGTGAAGTGTGTCAACCTGGCGATTCACAGACCTATACCCCTGGGGCTAATAATACATTATATGTTTATTAAAAAAAAATAAAAAAATAATAAAAAAAAGAGTTGTATCCAGCTTTTTTCCTCTGGAACCCATCCCTCACTTAGTTACCAGATATGTTTTTTAAAAACACATTTTATCATATGTCTTTCATACTCATACGTTTGGACAGCTCTAGTTTATCTAGAAAATAAAATGTGAATTACTCAGTAGGACACAATTTGACCCTAATCTACCTTTACAGACTCAGTTTCTTCCTAAACACATCCACCTCAGCATTTCTTCCAGCTAACAGTCAGCCTGACTCCTAGCCAAGTCAAGCTGTCATCAAACGGTATGTCTGGTTACCTAGTTCTTCGTTTACTTGGCATGGCCTCCTGAAACCCCACTCCCCCCAAGATGCTGATGAGGCCAATACGAAGACAGAGGCATGATCTTCAAAGGTTTTATAAGACAGGATAAGGACTCTAAGAATTATTTTAATTGTGATAGGAAGACACACAGACACCCCAATCTAATTCATTTTTTAAAGAATCACTTTGGCTGCTATGGGGAGAATAAGCTAAGAGACAAGAGTGTAAGTAGGGAAGTGGTGGGGGAAAAACATGACTACAAAGTTGCTCCTAGCTCTGAACAACTGAGTAAATGTGGTCAGAGTGCTGGGATTGGGAAGTCTGTGTGTGTAGGAGGGAAAGCAGAGGTGGAAGAAGGGGTGTGGGGCATGAATTTTGTTTGGACATATAAAATCTGAGAAAGCTCAGGGCACCTGGGTAGCTCAGGCGTTTGAGCATCTGACTTGGTTCCAGCTCAGGTTATACTCTCATGGGTCTTGAAGTGGAGACTTGCAGCTGGCTCTGTGTTCAACGGGGAGTTTGCTTGAGATTCTCTCCCTCTGCCCCTCCCCCAACATGTGCAACATGCACGAACTCTCTCACATAAACACATAAATCTTAAAAAAAAATCTGAGAAAGCTCTTGGTTGCTCTACCCAACTTGATTCCAGTAACACTCTGTTTATACTGTGATTTTATAATGTCACATGCTGACATAATTTGTCCCATGCTTATCACTCTCCCCAGTCAGACTGGAGGCTGCTTGAGGGCAGAGACTGTAATATTTAGTCCACATCCTTAAGAGAGGACATTCAACAAAGCAGTCACTTAAAATGACTATAGAATGAAAAAGGTACTGTTCTAGAAACTGAGGAATGCCAACCTAACAAGAAAAAGTTACTTTTCTAGCAGTCTCTATCATCCAGAACTTACCCTGAATCAGGGTTAACAGAAGTTACTGCAGACCATAAACCTGCCTTGCTTGGAGTCTAGGCTTCCAGCACAGAAACTCACATAGAACATATATCATATCAACCTGTGCTTTTCAGCCTCCTAACAGGGGGCCCATACTGATTAGCTCAGTGTCAAATAGCTTTTCTTTCTCGCTCTTTTTAAAAAAGATTTTATTTATTTATTTGAGAGAGAGCACATGAGAGAAAGCACAAGCAGAGGGAGGGGCTGAGGGACAGGGAGAAGCAGGCTCCCCACTGAGCAGGTATCCCTATGGGGCTCAATCTGAGGATCTGGGGATGATTACCTGAGCCGAAGACAGACCCTTAACCAACTAAGCCACCCAGGTACCCATGAAAAGCTTTACTTTATACTGTACAAAGCCAAACATCTACAAATATGACTTGAATATTTACATAGGTTTTCACGTAAGATTTTTATTTTTAAACATCATCTACATTAGTTTTTGTAATCTTTATTTTTTAAGATTTTATTTATTTATTTTAGATAGATAGATAGAAAGCGCAAGCACCAGAGCACACACATGTAGTGGCAGAGAGGGTTGGGGGCCTCGATCCCATGACCCTGAGATCATGACCTGACTAGAAATCAAGAGCTGATGCTTAACCGGCTAAGCCAACCAGGCCCCCAGTTTTTGTAGTCTTGTATTTCAGATACTAATATACACAGATTCTTATATTTCAGATTCTAATAGATTTCTTGTATAGTCAGGAACGTTTAACTGTTTATCCCTTTAAAAGCTCATTTGAATACTGAATAGAATCACAGATTTTTTTTTTTAAAGATCTTATTTATTTATTTGGCAGACACAGAGAGAGAGAGAGAGAGAGAGAGAGAGATGGAGAGAGACAGCACTAACAGGGAGAGCGGCACGCAGAGCGAGAGGGAGAAGCAGATCCCAACATGGGGCTCTATCTCAGGACCCTAGGATCATGACCTGAACTGAAGGCAGATGCTTAACTGTCTGAGCCACCCAGGAGTCCCTAAAATCACAGTATTTTTAAGACAGAAACTCACTAAATCTAGAGCCCTCATTTATCTGTAGTGATAAAAAAACTGAGGCCTGAAAAAAATTTCTCAAGATTCTATAGTCATTTAGAAATGGAGCCAGGTGTAGAAACTAGTTTACCTGTTTCCTACTACATGATTCTTTTCCACAACGATAAACTTCTTAATGAATAAAATGGATTAATTTGGCCATTTTGCAATGGACTACATATTCTGCTTCTATAATTTTTCTATACAGTGGTATCTCAACAAATTTTATAGGAAGGCTATGCCTTAAAATGAGGTCAAGGATATTAGTAACTAAAACAGTCACGTGAAGCAGTGTTACCATGTATTACATGGCTTGACAGTAATGCTTCTGAGAGCGGGCACACACACAGAGATGTGCATGATAGAAATGCTATACTCAAGAGCTATATAGCTATGGAAAGCTGAAGGTAAATGGACCAAAGCCTATGTATAATGGTGAAGTTTGTATGACTTCCCTTTATCATATCTAGCTTTCCCTTTATTCTTTACCTGTTTCAGTGGTAATCCTTCCTCCCATTTCAAAAGGCTTCCTACATATCCTTATTTTTCCCTTTATGAAATAGGAAAGAATTTTATTTCTATTATCGTCACCTTGTTTGCTGACAAACTTAAGATACTACCTGAATGAATTTTAATCAATATATTATAACTCAACCAGACACTGACATTCTACGCTTTTGATCCTGAAGTGTGGAATCCTGGATTTGTTCCCAGAAGAATTTTAGACCTCAGCAGGAAGATGGCAGGAATCAAGTGGTGGAGACCAGTTGTCTCCCTCCTGGTCATTAAAATGACATGATCTGAAGGCAAACCAAGTATCTAGACAGGGTGCAGAGAATAAGAGTCTAAAGGGGTGGCACGGACTGTGACTCTACTGTGCGTAAGAATGACCAACGCCGCTATTCCAACTTCTGAATACTTATCTGAAACACCAGAAATTTAAAATTTCTAAGGTTTGGGGTAACTTCATTATTATAGTGATTTGCAATTGGAATTGAAAGTTTGTGTGAAGCTAGCATGCACACTCATCATGTTTATAAGTATGTTACATGCATAGGGTGCCTTATGCTTACAAAGTGTTTTCGTATGTGCGATGTGACTTGAATTCCAACAACACCGAATGTAAACATCATTTCCACTTTCAAATGAAGATTTAAGGGGATGACGGTAATAAAAGGCACAGCCATGACTGAATATAAGAATTCTTAATCCAAGTATGTTCTCACTGTAATGTGTAACTTATACAGCAACATTAAAATATAATAATATTAAAATAGCTTCCATATGTAAACTCCAAACACTTTTAAAGTAGAAAAGTAATATGGTTCCCAAATTTCTAAATAAATTATGTTGATCTTTTGAAGCTCAAGTTTATTATAATCTCTTTCTCAAAGATAATCATTTTGGGGGCGCCAGGGTGGCTCAGTGGGTTAAAGCCTCTGCCTTCAGTTCGGGTCATGGTCCCAGGGTCCTGGGACTGAGCCCCACATAGGGCTCTCTGCTTGGCAGGGAGCTTGCTTCCTCCTTTCCCTCTGCCTGCCTCTCTGCCTACTTGTGATCTTTGTCTGTCAAATAAATAAATAAAATCGTTAAAAAAGTTTAAAAAAAAGATAATCATTTTGTTCTCTGCTGTCTCACCTTTCTAAAAGAATTCAGTAGAAAAAATACTGTGCAAACATATAGCTTAATGAACAGAAATCGTCTTCTTTAATTACCCAAAATATACATTTCTCACCTTGATGCTTTTTCTCTGATATCCTTTGAAAATCTTATTCAAATAAATTTAAAACATTAGCCTAAAAATTTGCAACTGCACAGTTTGTTTCAACTCAGTGATTCATGTAGATTTTTATAAGTAGCTTCTTTGCATATCTTATTAATTTGCCAACCTTGAAGTAACATGGTATCACTGGCAGGTTGTATCCTGTTTCTTCTCAAATGCATTTTACCTTAGTTTTTCTTGAAATGAGTTATAGGATGGGATTATTCATCAACTATGGCTCCTTTATCCAAGGGAAAGTGAATCAGATTTAATATTACACAGATTTAAGACTCACATGTTTTGCTACTTTAAAACTGTTTTCTGCTCAATAAAATAGAGATTTAGAGTATCCACTATTAAAGTTACCAAATTCAAATTTGCTTTTAAAATAATTTTAGTGATTATAAAGAAAAAAGAGCTAGAACATCATTCAAGTGTGAAAAATGACCATTACAAAGCTATGAGCTGTGTTTCTGACGTGAATTCATTAAAAAAAAAATAGCATCTGCACATTTAAAAGCATACTCAAAATAAGAAAGGGCTCACCGGTCTGAGGGAAACCAGACTGAGGTAGAATCTGATGAGCGGCCAGCATGTCTGACTGTTTTAACTTAGACTCCTGTGAGGATGCTGATGTTGAAGAAAAGGAGAGATTTTTGTTGACCTGTAACAGGAAAGGCAAATCAGAACCAAAGTGTAATTTCCTGGGTTACTGATGCAAAAACTGGATGAGAAATATTTGCCTGCGATGCAAACCAGGTCACATGGCAGGTCAAGACAAATGGTAAGGATTTATACGCTTAGTTTTTAAGGTTTACAGAACAGAATCGTTTTTATCAAGGAAGGAGTACAGTGGTATTGAAAGCATCACTGTATGAAAGTACATCTGCCTTACCAAAACAAATATGCTTATCGTGAAATTGGCATTATTAATAACTTAAATAGAGTGGCCTTAAAAGTTATGCAAAGACAGGCAAAAATTAAAAGTGACCCCACTTCTGACTTTCAATTAAGAAAGTTAAAATGTTTCACAGTCATATTTCTTCATAATTTTGTGAACTAGCAGGTCCTTCCTTTTCAGAGACTGCACAGAGAACTCCTATAATACTCATGTTTACACACATCATGGTGACACAGGTAACAGAGCTGTAACCTCACTTGCCAAGTGGAATAGCTCCCATTGAATCAAAAACACTTATTCTTGAGGCACTGTTTAAAAACAATACTGATCTAATGATGAAGCAAAATTTCTGTAAGTAAATATAATGCTCTATAACACAAGAAGCTTACTGTAACTGTCTGAATACAATACTGCCCTCCAGAAATGACACCTGTAACAAGTACAACATTGTAACTACAGCTTTTGTAGGAAAACAAAGAACAGGTCACAAAGAAAGTTTTACATGTAAATTTATCTTGTAACTTTGAATTAATTTTGGCAATGATCTACTCTCTTGTCTGATTATTCATTACTTATTTTTTGAAGTATCTTCATTTTCAGAAATCAGGATAAAAATGTGATCTAATTCTGAAAGATTTGGAAGTCTGAATTTCTAATTTACTGCAAAATGTAATCTGTGACTTGTCAACTAGTAAATGATAGTTTACGGCATATAAATGCTAATATATGAAAACAGTTGCCTTCTCTCCTTGTAAAAAATAATCGAAATTCCCTTTTGATGCTCTACATAGTAGTGGATTGTGATTATTACACGTCCTTTATCTGACTCATCATTTATATAATGTTTGTAAATGCTTCTTTTCTTTCAGTGACAGTAAATGGTATATCTTAGATTAAGCTTTTCTCTCGAAGCAAAGGGCTTTTACATATTTGGTGAAAAAGCCCACAATCATTAAGACCATATGACAATATTGTTCTAAAATTGGTAAACTGTTGTGATATTATTTTACAAACAACAAAAATATTTTTCAAAGTAGTTAGTTGGGGTCAAATACCACATCAGTGCTAAAAAAAATTATCCAGCTTTAAAAATTCAATCAATCCATTATTACACATTGACCGAAATTAATGGTGACTTTATAGCAATATAATACCTAAAGTAACAACGAAATCATCTCACATCTTTGAGCTTTATTTCCATCTTAAAGCACAGATAATAAAAATAAAAATAGTAAGCATGCTTCAGTGGGAAATGTGCTGGAGGAACAATAAAGATGAACTGGTATTATAAAGTACCATTCACATATGTGAGACATAAAGCCCTAAATAACATATTAAATAAAAAACAGATTTAAGTTGAGTATGTTGGCAAAGGGAAGCCACAGGACACTATACAAATGAAGTTCTATAGAAATATTGGTTATTAACATCACTAGAAATCAGAGTAATTAGGAATATGTAATTTAATATGATGATGCAGTAAATATTTCAGGGTGCTATGCTTTTAAATGGAAGTACTATATACGGTGATATATTTATCATTTAACAATATAATCCACTTCTCTTTTTAGAATCATTTTCAGTTTTACTTCTGCGTTCTTAAAAATTTTTATCCTACATGTCAAACAAAGCATTTTGAAATCTGGTGCAAAAGAACAGGTGTATGCTGGGGATAGGGACACACACACACACACACACACAGTCTTTTCAGTCTTCCTCTTCAGATATTTACTTGTGCTAAAGCAAAAAGAACACCAGGAAAGCTAGAATAGGATACTTGTCTCTGCTCAAAGAGAGAAACTTTACAGTTTCTTCCTAAGCAGTTTTAAAATTCTGCTCTTTCTTGACACATTTTTGAAGAGACTATCTTATATCTATGAAGTGGTAACTGGCAACATACAGCAGATTTCAAAGGTTTTGGACAGTTGTTAATTATTACAGTGACTTGAACTTAGTACTCAAGGTATTTTCAAAGCTAGCCTATACACATTCACTACTTAGAGGGAGAAAAATAATAATAACCATTAAAGAGAGTGAAGCAATATCTATTTTTGAAATACATGCTGTGGAAAAGAATTGCTTAATAATTTTACAACAACAGAAAGGTTGGCTAAGATAGTCTACCCTACACGAATCTGCCCTCTTTTCACAACAAGCTTTTCTGCTTGCTTCATGCAAAAACCACAGTCTGCCAAAGTCAGTTTAATACCTCCAAACTGGGGAAAAAACAAAAAGCATAAAAATTTAATGAAATTCATAATAGAAAAAAGAAAAAGTATCACCTGAACTTCTGTCACATTAATCACAAAAATGTTTTTGGCTACTCTTTCAGAGCAGAAGCAGCTTTGTGCAAAATATGCAAACAGTAATTCTCTAAGAAGAGGTTAATTTTCATTTTAAAAAAGTCACTGTCCTGATCTAAAACTGAGTGCACAAAACTGAACAAGCTAACAATTAATTTCTTTTCGGTGATTAGCTAAACTATGAAACCTTTGGGAGATATGTGACACTCATTTTCATATGCATTTACAAGCCTAATCATCTTAGCTGATTTTAGATCACATGCTACATTCACCTGAAGAATTGTTTTTAAAATTTCAAGCTGTGAAGACACCTACAATTGGTTTTATTTTTTTTTAATTTTTTTTTAAATTTATTTATTTGTCAGAGAGAGGGAGAGAGAGAGAGCGAGCACAGGCAGACAGAGTGGCAGGCAGAGGCAGAGGGTGAAGCAGGCTCCCTGCCGAGCAAGGAGCCCGATGTGGGACTCGATCCCAGGATGCTGGGATCATGACCTGAGCCGAAGGCAGCGGCTTAACCAACTGAGCCACCCAGGCGTCCCCTACAATTGGTTTTAAATTGTAACTTGAAACATGATAATACTGTCTATATACTTATGTTTGCAAATTTGTCCCCCTCCTTCCTGCAGAAGGCTGTTTTTTTCCATTAAATTGGAATAACAATACAATTAATACTTTAATTTGAAGATGGTTCTGGTTGCAAAAAAACCCCCAATACCCAGGAAATGTTTTATGGCAAATCAAATGTCTATTATAAAAATCAGAATCCCAGTAATTAAAGAAAAAGTGAAACAGAAAACCTGAGCCACAGTGAGATTTCAAGGCAACTGAAGGCAGGTATCAACATTCTTGCACCATAAATTTAAAACAGCTTAAGTTCTTGTGATTTCCAGGTAAGTAAAACCTAACAAATGAGTAGTCTTTGGTGTCATAAAGAGAAATTCAAATATGAGCTCTACTTCTCTTAAGTTTTTCTCCACCAGAAGACTAAATCTGAATTGAAGTCACCACACCCAAGACTTCAAATGGTCCTTAACAGACTGATTTAAGCAGCAAGGATCTCTAACACTGCCCATCACTCTCCTCTCTTGTTTCTGGAAAACTATTTTCTGTTGGTTTATCCCGCCACTGCTTATCAGGGTTGTTTGCTAGACCCACTGGACCTTCTCTTCCCTCACCCTGCAAGCTTACCTTGGGCAGCAACATTTGTTTTCATCACTTCATCTGCCAACTATGCTGATGTTTCTTTTTCTTTCTTTCTTTCCCTTCCTTCCTCCCTCCCTCCCTCCCTTTCTTTTTTATTATTATGTTCAGTTAGCCAACATAGATTACGTCATTAGTTTTAGAAGTAGTGTTCAATAACACCCAGTGCTCATCACAAGACTTTTTTTTTTTTTTAAGATTTTATTTATTTGACAGAGATCACAAATAGGCAGAGAAGCAGGCAGAGAGAGGGGAGGAAGCAGGCTCCCTGCTGAGCAGAAAGCCCGATGTGGGGCTCGATCCCAGAACCCTGGGATCATGACCTGAGCTGAAGGCAGAGGCTTTAACCCACTGAGCCACCCAGGCGCCCCCACAAGACGTTTTTTAAGTTCCAAACTCTTCCAATCAGTAGGCTCAAGACTAAACCAACTTTTCTTCTACTATTTACTTCCTCAGGAAAGCAATTGCTATCCACCTAAGTTGCCTTGGCCAGAAATCGCAGGACCCCAGAAAGGTGAGAAGCCTACACTGCCATCTCGCCCTCCACAGTTAGGTGCTCTGACATCTGACCTCATTCTCCAGTCAGTGCTTTGGGTCAGGCCTTCCTCTCTGCTTGCAAACTACTGCAATCGCCTCTGGATTTGTTTTTCCTATCTCCTGTTTCTCTAATTCTTCTGCACTGCTGACAACATGCTCTTTCTAAAATGCTAATTTTATTCAGTAACATTTCTGGTTAAAACCCACCAACAGTTGTTTTACTAGGTAAAGTCCACAGTTTTCAGCCTGACATACAAAGCTCTCCATATTCTAACAACCACCTAGCTCTCCAACCTTATGCTCCATTTCTTATTTTCCGGCTACAACAAAATGAATGGAGCTCTGCAGACCCGCCAGGTTGTTTCATGTCCCTGTGACTCGGCTCTTACTGTTCCATTTCCAGGAATGGGCTTTCCTTTAGGCTCTGTCTTCCTGGTGGATGCCAACTCCTTTTTCAAGCTTTAGCTCAAGTATTACATCATGTGTGAAATGCCTTTCAGATTCTGCCAGGAGAATTTACTCCCTTCCCTGTCTCTCCACTACGTCTTGTATTTTTTCTATCTTCTATTATCACAACACCAGTAATACTTTGGTGTGCTTATGTATTTAGTTAATTAGCATCCACCAAACTGTAATCTTCTTGAGGATAAAGAACTAGTTTTTGTTCATCTTTCTTTAGTAAATAACTCATATAGCACTAAAAAGAACTGCATGGAAGTCAAATGACTTAATATACATGCGAAAGGAATATATGATTACAGTTTTGCCCAAACTTAACATGGTATTTGTGTTGAACCACTATTCTATGCAAATCTCAACCTAATTTTTACCTCTTCATGATAAAAATACCCAAACTTGTTTTAGGAGATTAAAAAAATTACATTCTCTGGATTCTCTATTTTTTAAACCTTTCTATTTTTCAGACTTCCCAAATCTTTTTTTTTTTTTTAAGATTTTATTTATTTACTTGACATGAGAGAGAGAGTATAGGCAGGGGGAGCAGCAGGGAGAGGGCAAAGCAGGCTCTCTGCTCATTGGGCTTGATCGCAGGACCCTGGGACCATGACCTGAGCCAAAGGTAAGCTATTCACTGACTGAGCCACCCAGGCACCCCCAAAACCTAACTTTTTAATGATAAGAATTAGAGAATAAAAGGCTTAAATGTAAGGAACACATTAAATTACATGGTTTAATACTCAAATTTAAATCTAGAAATGTGTGAAATAATGGGAAAAAAATATTGGTTTCTGGCTCCAGTTTCTGGCACAGAGCTCCTAAAACCCTGTGATTTCCTAAGTGATAAAACTACTAGGAGGATCTTTTGTTCTAGTATTTGGTCTTTGACTCTGGTTCCAGACACTGAGTTCTTAACATACCTTGGAATTTCCTGGGTGACAGAAATGTCTTTTGTTCTGCTGAAGTGACTCTTGGTATGCTCTTTCTCTCCAGAAAGACCAAGCCATGATTAGAAACTTGGAAGTTTTAGCCCATTCCTCATTTTCCAGAGATGGAAGAGGGCCTAGAAATGAAATTATAACTGATCATGCCTACCTGAAGAAACCTCCATAAAACTCCCCATCATATGGGGTCTGGAGAGCTTCGCGGCTGCTGAACACATGGGAATGCTGGAGAGCGGTGTGCCTACAGAGGTCATGGAAGCTCCAGGATCCTTTCCACATACTCTGCCCTATGCAGCTCTTCCATCTGTATGTTTATCTGTATCCTTTATAATAAACTGGCAAATAGTAAGTAATTTGTTTTCCTGAGTTCTTAGTGAGCTACTCCAGCAAATTAATTAAACCTGAGGAATTGTCATGTCTCCAATTTATAGCTGATTGGTCAGAAACACAGGTAACAACCTGGACCTGCAACTGACATTGGAAATGGTAGGGGTGGGGGCAGGGAGAGCAGGTGAAGTATTGTGGGACTGAGTACTTAACTTGTGGGATCTGCCAATCTGCTACCATCCCCAGGTCACAGTGTCAAAACGGAGTCAAACTGTAGGACATCCAGCTGGGATCACAGAGAACCACTTGGTGTGGGAAAAACCACAGCACATTTGGTGTCAGAAGTGTTTCAGGTATTGGTAGCAGTGCAAGAGTAAAGGAGACACTTGGGAGAGAAACTGGCTTTTCCTAACACAAGGACTTTTTCTAAAATTTCCAGGAATGAAAATCCGTAATTTTAGTGGCCTATTGTGTCCTGTACCACTCCTACAGTCAAGACAGTCTCCCAAATACTGTCAAAATAACAATACTTGATTTGCTATTATCCAGTTTTGGAATGACATGAAGAAATAATTACGAGCATTAAAAACAAATTATTAAAAAGAAACTGTCCAAAAAACTGCATACCATTATTCTATTCAAATCTCAAATATCTGGGACGCCTGGGTGGCTCAGTTGGTTAAGTAGATGCCTTCGGCTCAGGTCATGATCCCAGGGTCCTGGGATCGAGTCCCACATCGGGCTCCTTGCTCGGCGGGGAGCCTGCTTCTCCCTCTGCCTCTGCCTGCCACTCTGTCTGCCTGTGCTCATGCTCTCACTCTCTCCCTCTCTCTCTGACAAATAAATAAATTAAAAAAAAAAATCTCAAATATCCAACCTTTTTTTAGGAGATTAAAAAAAATATCTTCTCTGGATTCTCTATTTTTTAAACTTTTTTACTTTTCAGTGAACAAATGTTCTAAGATATATCTGACTGTAATTATTACCTTACTTGTATAAAATTATTCTACTAAACATAATTAATAAACTTTAGCTTGGCTACCCTTATATTCATCTAGGGTAGGGGATATTAATAATTAAACAAACAAATATAGAGTTTCATGGCATTAACAAGTTGACAGAGGAGTTTGAAAATTCAGAAATATAAGATCAGAGGTTGAGGCAATACTATGTAAAGCTGAAAAAAAGGAAAGAAGGAAGGGAGGGAAAACAGGGAGGAAGAGGGAAGATGGGAGGAAGGGAGCATGGCAGAACGGAAGGAAAGAAGGAGAGAAAGCAGAAAGAGAGTTGCTTTTCCCTGAGGGAATTCATAATTTAATTTAAAAAGACAAGCAGAATTTATGATAATTTAAGGAAGAGTAGGCGCAGTTATATCACATGCCAGGTATGAATATAAATATGTTTGGGAACATAAGAAAAACAAATTAATTATGTTTGTGAGGAATAATATAAAGCTTAATGGAAACAGATTCCAGCTAATACCATTTCTGATATACTTCAATCCAACCCAAGCAAAGAAAGGAGCAAGGAAATTTGTAAATTATAAATTCATATGTAGATATTTTAAGGGCTCTATCAGTTCAGAGCAATACAAGACTTCTAATACCAGTTACTATCTCGGAGCAATCGGATGAGAACTCTCAGCTTCTCATCATCAAATCTGTATCTAAGTAAGCATCTACCCAGTTTTTACCTACGTGCCGATCAGAAGGGATGAAAAATCCCTTCTCTTAAGGCCAGTGTCTCCGTGAGCATTCAGGACTACATCTCCTCTCTCACTTTTTCAAGGACTTGAGTCCAGCAATTACCACCTCCATGGTAATTCTTCTCCATCACCACTGAATTATTCCAATCAGCACATAAGTATGCTTTAATATTGTCTACTTAAGATTCCTCTTCAGTCCCTGTTTCTTTGCTCCCCAGTCAAAATTTATGGGCTTCCATTTTGTCCTTGACCCACTTCAATTGTGCTTTTGTCTCTGTCACATATTGAAATGGTTTTCATCAAGATAACCAAAGGACACCATCAAGCCAAATACAACTGTCAATTTTCTATCCTCATTTCCCCATTTTCTCAGTAGCATGTGACAGTTTACCACTCTTCTTTCTTGAAATACTCTCCTGTAGGCTTCCCTGACATCCCCTTCTCCTGGACGAGTGCCTCAGGCTTTTAGCTGTCTCTCCCCAGGTGATTTTATCCAATCTGACAGATTAAAAATACAGAGCACTAGCCCTGACTTTCCTGAGTCTTGAGACTCAGAAATTCAATTGTCTATTACACAACTACATCCATGTCCAAAACTCCACTCCTAAAATTGCTCCCTCCACTCCAGCATCCCTCTTTAAAAAGCACTACTAGCATCTATACAATTGCTGGAAGTGACAACAGTTTCTTCACTTACACCGCATTCAACCCATCACCGAGCCGTGTTAAATTTAATTCCAAAATGTATCGCAATTCTGTCCAATGCCTGCATCTTCATTATTGCTACTGTTAAACTAATTAAACAGGAGGCCAAGAGTCTGAGGCAGTTCTAGTGCCATGGTGGCTGGGCTTACAGGCTACAGAAACAAGCCCAAATCTAAGACTGTAAATACCTCAAGGTTACAAAATCAAAACCTAAGGACAACCAATCACCAATAGCCAATTAGGCTTTAAAATATGGCCAATCTATAATTTCCTTGCTTTGCTTCAGCCTTTCCTCTATAAAAGTCTTTCCTCAGTTCCTGCCTGTGGAGCACTTCTAACCACTTCCAGTTTGGGACTATGCCATTCAAATCAATTTTTTGTTTAAACTTACTTACTTATTAAAATTTTTAATAGGTATCTGTTTATCTTTTATCATTCTTAGTCCAGGCTACCATCTCCTCTTGGATTACCATAAAAGTCAGCCAACTGATCTCTCTACTTGAAAGACTTATTCCCCTTTTAAAATCTATTCTCACATTCTCTCCAACTTAATATCTCCATCACTGCTTCTCTGATTAAACCAATACCAAAATCTTTACTGAAGGTTTAGCAGAACATGTCACCCTCAAATATAAGAGAAATTGCAGATACTAGAGAAGCTCTGAGAACAAGTATAGAAGCTTGCCCTTTAACAAAAGAAATTTACATTAAAAAAGGGGCCTCTAGTTGGAAGAGAGCTGTGCCCAGAAAACTTTTTCACCTCCTTTGTTTACCAAACAGTTCCTCCTCTCAGCTTCCACTGACATACCTTCCCATTTTGAAGCCCCGACCCCTATTCCTTTCCTCTAGTAAAGATGGTAGAAAGCCTCAACTGCCTGGCAGCTTTGTGGTCTCCTATCTTTGTGGGGCTCCCATATGGACATAATTATTTTTCTTGTATTAACTTTTCTTAAGTCAATTTAACTGTTAGCCCAGCCACAGAATCTAGGAGAGAAGGGAAATTATTCCTCCCCTGCATTTCCATGCTAATAGTCATGCCTGAGCTCCTGATCACCTCTCCAACCTGGCCATCAAACACTGCTTCCCCTTGCTTGCTCACTATTACTACTTATACACAGTGCTCTTCTTTCTGCTCTCCAGCATGCAAGTTATCTCTTTAGATGAGGACTTCTTCAGGACAGGACCGGCTCCTTGTCAAGTGTTTCTCTCAGAAAGGTCTTTAAGGAGAATACTTTACTACTACGGGCAGCCTTACCTACCAGTCACTCTCTGTCCCAGGGGACTATTTTTATTGTCTTCAACATCACTTGCTATCTGAAATTGTCTTATTTCCTTTTTTATTGTCTCCCTATAACAGAATGTGCCTATACACTGTTATATCCCAAGCACATGTGAGCGCACACACAAACACACCATACTTAGGAGGCATGGATTAAAGAATGTTAACAGAAAAAAGGAATGAATTTTCAACAACATAATTGGGAATTATGGAATTGGGAATTCAGGGAAGAAGAAACTTGGATACTTGGTAAAAATTTACTATCATGGTTGTAACAGAAGAGAAATGCAGAAATATACTCTGCTTTCAAGATTAAAGACTTTTGACAATGGTGCTCAGACCATTCAATGGGGCAAGAATAGCCTTTTCAACAAATGGTGCTGAGACAACTAGACAGCCACACGCAATGGGATAAAATTAGACCTCTACATTGCATTATACAAAGAAAAACATGAACTCAAAATAATCACAGACCTAAATGTTAGAGTTAAACATATTAAAATTTTAAAAAAAGGAAGTAAATCTTTGGAATGTAGAGTTCGGGGCAATGGTTTCTTAGATATGGCACCACAATCAAAGTGACAAAAGAAAAAAACAGATAAACTGAATTTCATAAAAATTAAAATCTTTCTGTTTTAAAGGCCATCATCTAGAAAGTGGAAGACAACTCATGAAGTGGAATAAAACATTTGCAAATCATCTATCTGATAAGAGACTTATATCCAGAACATACAAAGAACTCTAAAACATAAACATTAAAAAGACAAAAAAAAATTTAAAAGAATGCACCAAGGATTTGAACAGGTATTTCTCCAAGTAAGATACACAAATGATAGGTCAAAAATGCTCAGTGCCATTAGTCATTAGGGAAACACAAATCAAAAAGCACAATGAGATATTTCTTACCCACCAGGATAGCTATTTCCTAAAAAAGACAGAAAATAACAGGTGTTGGCACAAATGGGGAGAAACTGGAACCCTTATACATTCCTGGTGGGAATATAAAATGGTATAACTGCTTTGGGTAAGTTTAGTAGTTTTAGAAAACATTAAATGCAGAGTTTTCATATGCCCTGGCAATTCCACTCCTTGATATATATCCCAAGAAATGAAAACATATGCTTACACAAAAATGTGCACACACATGATCATAGTAGCATTGTTTGTAATAGCCTCAAAGTGGAAACAACCTAAATGTCTCTAAGCTGATGAACTGGTAAACAAAATGTAATATATTTATATAATGGAATCATATATGGCAATTAAAAGTAGCATTTATAACATGTGACAAATGGAGGAATTATGAAAATCTTATCCTAAGTGAAAGAGGCCAGTTATAAAGGACCACATATTATTTGATTCCATGTATATAAAATGTCCACAACAGGCAAACCCATAGAGACAAAAAGTGTTTTAGTGGTTACCAGGAGTTTGTGTGTGTATGTGTATGTGTGTATGTGTATAAACATACAGGAATAAGGGCTTCTAAGAGAAACAGGATTTCTTTTTGGAGGGAATAAAAGTTTCAAAATCAAACAGTAATGATACTTGCACACTTTGTTATGAGGGTAAAAACCAGTAAATTGCATATTTTAAAAAGGTAAATATTTTGGTATGTGAATTATCTCTCAATAAAATGTATAAAAAATAACTAAAGTAACTAGTAAGGTTAATCTTTCCAAATACTTAATTTCCAAATATGTCACTGTATTTTCAAAGAGCATTTATTCTACTTTTGTTTAGTACTTAGGATACAAAGATGAATAGAACAAGATCCTTCAACCACAGAGAGGTTCCAGATTAGCAGATAAGAGTTTCCATAAACCTTTGCCAAATACATGCAGAACACTTTACTATCTGGACATTCAGAGAATTTTACAAAAGAAGCGTGTGTACTTATTTGTTAAAGAGAAATACCTCTGATTGCTAGTCAGAAAATCAGTTATTTTTTGGACTCTGGTTCTATATACTATGTATATTTAAGAAGATTCAGCAACCTTAGAGTTATAATCATCATACTAATCATTGCTATCAGGAACAAGTTTCCTGAACATCTGCAGCCCAAATCAGAATATAGCTTGTTCTCTTCCCCTCCCCCGTCATCTTCCTTCCCCTTGTCTATATTCCATTATCCTGTTTGTGATGATTAGGTAAAAAAGTGATGGATCCTCACTGATACTGGACAGCTCAGTGACAGGGTGAGCCCAGCATTTTTCTGCCATGTTTCCTCCATAAGATGCCCCATGTGAGAAGAAATAATAGCCTACTACTTACTTCTGTATTCCAAGTGCCTGCCACATGGGAGTAAATGTCTACTAAATAAAAAAATTCTTCCGCTGCTCTGTTATTACATAAAACAGTCTCTGAACATACAAACACCATTCTAATTCTGTTCTGAAGGTCTCATCCTTTCACCTCGTGACAGATATAATTACATTTCATAAATGAATGAATGTCTAATTATTCAACTGAATTTTGGGAGTAGACAGAAGAGGAGGGAAGGACAAACGTGCCATTCCAACTCTTTTAAATTAACATTTATTTTCTTGAGAACTGAGTTAAAGGTTGGATATAAAATAAACTTGCTTATAAAAGAAAGCTGCTGTATTAAAAGCATCTCGGATATAATTTTGTTGAAATTATTTAATAGTCAGAGCCTTTTTATATGCTACTATTTTTAGATTAACTTTGGGGTCTTGAGGAAATCATTTAATACAATAAGCCTCAGCTTTCTCCTTTCTAAAGTTGGAATAACAATAATATCTAATTTGTGTCTCAGGATTGCTACATAGCTAAATGGGAAAAGAAGTGTGAAACATTGGCATAAATAATCAAGAGCATTACCAGCACAGTCTATCATTGCTATTCAAGTGCAGCTTACATGCATTTCAAGGCTTACACAAATTACTCAGCATACGACCACTGGAACTGTACTGGTGTCTCTTACCTATTAAGTATCATGTATAATATTTTTTTCAGAGGATCAATGACTGTGCAGGTCCTTTACTAAAAGTATATCCCTATCACTTAATATTCTTAAATCTTCAAAAATAGGAAGACACTTGCTAAATCCTCAGATTCCTATATATAATTCCTTGACAAATTCAAGTTCAAATAAGGAAAACACACATCTGATTAACTTTTGTAAAAGTCCTATTTAAAAGTATGAATGGTACATTTCAATTATTTGGTACATCACAGTCAAAGCTAAAAAGAAATGGTTTTCAAGTTTTCTTCTTTTTTTTTTTTTAAAGATTTTATTTATTTATTTGAGAAAGAGAGAGAATGAGAGAGTGAGCATGAGACGAGGAAGGTCAGAGGGAGAGGAGGAGACCCCCTGCTGAGCAGGGAGCCCTATGTGGGACTGGATCCCAGGACTCCAGGATCATGACCTGACCTGAAGGCAGTCACTCAACCAACTGAGCCACCCAGGCATCCAAATTATCTTTCTTCTAATAAAAATTATTTACTTTTGCAGCACAGGCTTGTATCACCTCCTAAGAGAAAAACAATACACGAAGGGGAAATATTCATAATTTTTCTTTAATACAATTATCAACTCTTTTCAATATATCCTGATATTAATTTTTTAATAACCAAAATCAACATTTGGGAGAGTTTCTTCCTTACCCTATACCTGTCACTCTGTATAGTGAATTAAAGAGACTCAATGAGTTCTTGGTAAATCTAACCTGCCATACCAAAAGGCACTGAGAACAAGACCCTGGAGGGCCTACATGTGTCTGTCTCAAGAAAGACATATGGCTTCAATAACTTAATGACAAACTTAATAATAATAAATTGGTAAACACTAAAATTCTACCAGAGCACTAACAAGTTTCAAAGACACACTCAGATTTAATTGCCATTTATAATTATCTAAATAACAATGCCCACAAATATAATTCCCACATTAATAATTTATTTCATAGGAAATCTAAGAATAAACCTTACTGAGTGGCAAAGTATATGATCCATATTGAAAGAGCTACAGAAAGGAACTGCCAAGAATTCACGGGACAAGGCCAAGAGAGGATCACTTCTGAAAAAGAAACTAGTAAAAGTCAACATATAATGAATGATTTGAAAATTTGCTGCTAAGGAGACACAAAAAAACACTCAAGTCCGAAAGGGTTGGCTAGCATGTATCATCAGTGTACAAAAGAACTAAAGAAAAGAAAAACGGTAATGATGAATGTGGAGTTTAAGAAAAAAGAAAACGGAAAGAGGTCCATCAATTTTTTATCCAAAAATTTCTAAGGGAGAGACATTCTGTCTAATGAATATTAGTAATTTGATCCCTAAAAGGAGAAGGTGAAACTGACTGGTCATCAGGTCTGACTGCCTGGACTGAATCTCAGCTCCAGTGCCTGCCATCTCTGTAACATTGGCAATATAGCAGGGGCTCTGGAAACCTCAGCTTCAAGTTCCATAAAATGGGGGTAATACTAGCACCCACATTATACAATGGTTTTGAGGATTAAATATGATGAACATGTAAAGCAATTAGCCCAGGAATTAATTACATCAGTTATTACTCATAATTATATAGATGTTGGTTAGCACCAAACAAACATTATTAGGTGAAATCTCCTCATAGGGCAAAGAAAATTAACCTTTTTTTTTTTTCAAAGCTAGCATAAAGTGTCTTTAATCCCATTTAATCCCTATTCCTATGACTCTGCTTAATAATCAACTCTGTAACCATTAACCTGGGTTTCAGATTAATTTTAAAAAGGGAGAGTAGTCTTGAGTAGGCAGGCAACTGGAAAGATATACCTTTCACTGTAAGATTTTTTTTAGGTTTCTAAATAAATATTTTTAAGACTGATTACTCCTAGTAGGTAACCCAGATTCTGAGCAAGTCTAGATGCACTGACAGGAACAAATTTTAAAACCTTAGAATGAATTTTGTCAATGCTCTCAAGATACTGTCTACCTAGGAGATCCTATCTGGGCTGCAGGATGCCTTCCAGGGACTGCTATTGCAGCAACACAGTCAAACCTGTTCTCTCTCTCTCTCTCTCTCTGTGTTATATAAGCCACCGTACAGTACATCATTAATTTTTGATGTAGTGTTCTGTGATTCATTGTCTGCATATAACACCCAGTGCGCCACATAATCTGTGCCCTCCTTAATACCCATCACCAGGCTCACCATCCTCCCACCCACCCTCCCTTCTAAAACTTTCTATTTGTTTCCCAGAGTCCATAGTCTCTCGTGGTTCATCTCCCCCTCCAATTTCTCCCCCTTCATTTTTCCCTTCTACTGTCCTCCATGCTATTCCTTATGTTCCACAAATAAGTGAAACCACATGATAATTCACTTTCTCTGTTTGACTTATTTCACTTAGCATAATCTCCTCCAGTCCCATCCATGTTGATGCAAAAGTTGGGTGTTCATCCTTTATGATGGTTGAGTAATACTCCATTGTATATATGGACCACATCTTCTTTATCCATGTCTGTTGAAGGACATGTGGCTCTTTTCACATTTTGGCTATCGTGGACATTGCTGTTATGAACATTGGGGTGCAAATGGCCCTTCTTTTCACTATATCTGTATCTTTGGGGTAAATACCACCTGTATCTTTGGGGTAAATACCCAGTAGTGCAATTGCCAGATCATAGGGTAACTCTATTTGTAATTTTTTGAGGAACCAATTCATGGAAACCAAAGAGAACAAAGACACATCGATCCAAAGCCTACGGGATATGGCGAAGGCAGTCCTATGGGGGAAATACACAGCCACCCAAACCTCACTCAAAAAAACTGAAAAATCATGAATATGCAAACTATCTTCACACCTTAAAGATCTGGAGAATCAACAACAAATTAAGTCTAACCCACACATGAGAAGGAAAAATTAAGATTAGAGCAGAGATCAATGAATTAGAAACCAGAACTATAGTAGAACACATTAATTAAACTAGAAGCTGGTTCTTTGAAAGAATTAATAATATTGATAAGCCACTGGCCAGACTTACCCAAAAGAGAAGAGAAAGGACCCAAATTAATAAAATGATGAATGAAAGGGGGGAGATCAAGACTAACACCAAGAAAATAGAAACAACCATCAGAAATTATTATCAACAGCTATATGCCAATAAATTAAGCAACCTAGAAGAAATAGATGCATTCCTGGAAACCTATAAACTTCCAAGACTGAAATAGGAAGAAACTGACAACCTGAATAGATCAATATCTAGTAACAAGATTGAAGCACTGATCAAAAGCCTCCCAAAAAACAAGAGTTCAGGGCCTGATGGATTCCCTGGGGAATTCTACCAACTATTCAAAGAAGAAATAATACCTATTCTCCTGAAGCGGTTTCAAAAAACAGAAACAGAAGGAAAACTTCCAGACACTTTCTATGAGGCCAGCATTACCTTGATCCCCAAACCAGGCAAAGACCCCATCAAAAAGGAGAATTTGAGACCAATATCCCTGATGTACACAGATGCCAAAATTCTCGACAAGATCCTAGCTAATAGGATCCAACCTTACATACAAACCTCTTATGTAGGAAACAGCAAAAGGACTACATGGTAAAGCTACAGAGAACACAGCATTCTCTATTTTTGTATCCTTTACTCATTAATGAGTAAACGCCTATTAAATGCCCATTCAACTAAATTGGTTATGCAATTCACACACACACACACACACACACACACACACACACAGCCACACCCCCATACTTTAAGCTTGAACTATATTTTATTTAAGGAATTCTTACTGTGGTTACAAAGAAAGAAGCATCTCCATTAATATAGAATAATACAGAAGCAATTCTATATTATAGAAATAACCTATAATATAGAAGTAATCAAGTCTTCTCTATTATACTTCTCTGTTAGACCAGTGTTATAGTCTTTAATGGATTAAGTAATAATCCGACAAAAAAAATTGGGAATCTACCAAAATAAATTACAGAAAACAAGAAAAAGGTAACAAATGTGACAAAAGGTAAAAATCCAGTCAACCTCAAATGTTTGCAAAATATAAAAAGAACCGAGCTGCCATGGGAATAAAGATAACTTTTGTTTTTTATTCCCATACATGTATATACATTATGAAAAAAAAAACCCACTGCAGATAACATTTGGAAAAAAGTTCAGTGAATTGTCTCAATGTGGGAAAAATACAGTTTTTCCATAAACACAGCAAAGTTTTCAAATCCAAAGGCAGCCTCGATCTACCTCTATCCCAATGAAAATACTCTAAATAATTTTCAAAAGAAAGATGTGGTAAAAGCTAAATAAATTACTGATTCTAAGAGAAATGAATTTTTCTCTTACAATAAATTACCAATGTGCTTCCCCATGCCTTTGATGTCATATCTTTAAAAAATATCTTTCTGATTTTTCCTTCACTTCCTTGCTTTCTTTTGTTCATATATGCTTTCGTTTACCTGAAGATGACAGCTATGTAAGATGATGGAAAAGAAAAGCTACAAGACTGAGTTGATTCCAGGATGTTAACTTTTATAGTGTAAAGATCAACAGATTGTAGGAAACCTGTTCTTTTATCTGTAAGTCAGCTTCTCTTAAATCTGCAAAATCATTTTTTCATGTAAAATTTTAGAGGACACTTCTTCCTAGTGAAGAAAGATTTTCCTCTAATTTTCAAAACTCAATTTGTCTATTTCTACCTCTTTTTAAAATTGGAACATCATACATTATTCAATTAAATTAAATGTTAAAAAACACAGAATTACAACACTGAAATAAACAACTAATTTACAGTATATATTCTAAAATTTATACTGAGAAGAATGAAAATATTTCTCCGATATTCCAACTAAACCTGTAGTCTGATATACCTGAAACTCTAATTTTCTCAAGAGAGAAAAGGAGAGAAAATAAAGACAGTCCTAACTAAAGGTGCCTCAGTGTAGCTCCTGACATGTTTGGTTTAAAACTGGTCAAGATTCCTATCAAAGGAGGAGAGAAAGGGATAATATTTATTAAGTGCCAGGCACTGTGCCAAAAGGTGAGAACACAACAAGGAACAAGTCTGCACAGTTCCTGTCTTCAAGGAGCTCAAGGCTAACTCTAACTAAAAGAATTACTATGGTCAAAGAGCATAAATATTTTTAAGGATATTTAAGCTTCTCAATACATCTTACCTTCGAGAAAGACTGTGTAGTAATTTATAAATAACAGGATAAATAGCACAATATTTTTAACAAAGCATCCTCCTCCTCATTTTCATAATCTATTTTCCAGTTTTATGGGCAACACCTGGTTTTTATGGCACTTCTTTTCTTGTAGTGAGATAACAGACCTTTTAAATATGTTTTAGGAATATCTGTATCCACTCTTTTCGGAAGTATGTGCTTATTATAATTTTATCCATTTCTTTGTGGAGGTCTAATTTTCTTTATTGTTTAGTTTTGCACATTAAGGAGGTTGTTCCTAACATATTTTATATAAATATTTTCCCAGGTTGGTGTTTGTTGTGCTTGTGTGTGTTGTACATGCACATATATACGCTTCCATTTTTAAACAGCAAAACAGGTCTTGGGCTGGTTTTTACAGAAGTATCAGTTCAAGAAAGCATGTAGGTTATCCTAAATTGGTCTATTTACTGCAGTGAGTGATGTCAGAACAAACACTACAAAGGAACTTTGTGCACAAAAAAGCCCATTTTTAAATAATTAACTTACTTTGTTGAATTAGTATTTATTGTCATGGCAATGCGAAACAGAATCAACATGGTTTTAAAATTTCCAACTTCTCACTGCATAAAATTATTATACATACTGTGACAGAATCGAGTCTCTGTTTCACTTGCTGCATCCTCATTGAAGAACGTTCAGTGTGGACATAATCATCAATCTGAAAAGAGCCTTGGTGAGGCAGTTTAGGATAGGTGCATAAGGCATCTTGACTTTGGTGTATTCCATGTAATGGAAACGTTCCACTGTAGCATTTGAACATTTCAGCCTCTTGCTGGGCAACTGGAAAAATAAATCCATAATTAGTTCAAGTCAATACAACAAAAGCACAATGAAATAATTAAGCCATGAAATTACAGCATTAAATAAATGATCAGCAACTACATAATACATTTTAAAAACTGGGTAATAAGAAAACAACATGACTGACAAAATGGGAAGTTTTTAAAATACTATAAAAGCACAAAAAAGGAAAAAATAATGTCACAGATAATTTACGTCAGGCAGTATTATCACTGAGCCTTGAAGGCCATGGCAATCTCGGTCTGGTAAGCAACAAGCTGGGATGGGAGCCTAATTTATATATATATATGTATACAGAAAGTATCTAATATAAAAACTCAAAGGCATACAGAGTAGAACTAAAGGAAAGGCAAGAATAATAAAAATAATTACTTACAAACCCATATCCCTAAAATAAATGTTTTCATATTTCTATACCCCTCTTAATCTTTATGCATATGTACATTTTATGCAAGATACCATAATATGAATAAAATGTAAAGTTTTTCAATTTAAATACAGACATCTTTCATATCTTTACTACTCTGTGATTACCATTTTTAGGTCCTTTACAACATCTCATCTAATGAAGCAGTTATTTATTTATGTATTCTTCTATTACTGAATATTTACAATGTTTTTTGTCTTCTCTCATTACAGACCATGTATGTAGGAGTACTTTCATAGTTTAAATTATTTCTTAAAATAATGCTTTCTTTGGATTTAATTATCCAGGATGGAACAGATGGTCAAAAGGGTGAATGTTTTTGATGATGATGACGATGACAAGGACAACAGCATTTATACTGTACTTTATGGTTTTTAGAGGGCTTTCACATATATTATCTCATTTGATCATTTAAAATAAAGGAATCTGAAAATTTGTAAGCACCTGTTTGAACATAAAAAGGAGAAAAAAATATACCGTGATCATTTAAAAAGTATTTTACACCTTAAAGAACTGGAGAATCAACAACAAATTAAACCAACTCCACGCACAAGAAGGGAAATAATCAAGGTTAGAGCAGAGATGAATGAGGTAGAAACTAGAGATATAGTAGAACGTATCAATGAAACTAGAAGCTGGTTTTTTGAAAGGATCAATAAGATCGATAAACCACTGGCCACACTAATTCAAAAGAAAAGAGAGAAAGCTCAAATTAATATATTATGAATAAAAAGGGAGAGATCACAACTAACACCAAGGAAGTAGAAACAATCATCAGAAGCTATTATCAACAGTTACATGCCAATAAGTTAAGCAACCTAGAGGAAATGGATGCATTCCTAGAAAAATATAAACTCCCAAAATTGAACCAGGAAGAACTTGACAACCTGAACAGACCGATATCTAGTAACGAGATTGAAGCAGTGAT